>OVAQ01000721.1:0-25984 GCA_900406345.1 Erysimum cheiri
ACAAATAGAGATTTTGTGTTTGTTTTTCTGTTCTAACCAAAAATATTGAGATCTTTGGTCTCGTGAATCTCTCCTCTGTAACTTGTTTTCTACCTCTGTTTTTGACGCACAAAACAGAGTTATATATAATGGTCAAAAGTGGTGACGTACGTTTGCAACCGTACGTGTAATAAAATAACCATAAAACCAACAATTGCAATGGTTAATTAAATAACCGCTGATTCACTTAAATTTCCAACAGTCTTCAAACCTCAGGGGCGCTTACAGCTTCTCCGAAGACTAACGCAAAAACGGAACGACTAAAGTTGGACTTAATCACCCCCGACGGCACGGAAGCATCTACGGACAGCCAGAGAAGCCGCCTCCGGCCACCATTCCTAAGCCAAAAGCTATAAGAATCATCTCCCACGGGTTAGAGAAAACAACCTAGACCAAACCGCCGCCTCTAACCAAAGTTGAGACTAAAACCAAGGTTTGCAAACAAATACAACTGCACAAGAATACAAGTGGCCCGATCAAATTGGAGACAACAATTTAGTCGCCACTGGAGACTATACCTTCACCAAAGCCAGCACCACCGTAGCTATCTAAAGGTCACGATTCGAGTTCCAAGACGAAGTTGAGCGGATGGACTGAGTTCTTGTGTTTGCATTATGCTATATTTTTTTTTATTATGTTCATGGAACCATAACTTATAAGTTTGTAATCAATGATTATAAACATATCCTGTTTTCTTGTTCAAAGAAAAAAAAACAAACATATTATGTTTTCATTTTTAACAAAATATTTACTTTCTTACCAAATTTTTTTTTGATAAAAGAAATCCTTAGAGACATGTGATTCTCTAGTTTCAGAGTGTTCTCGGAGGTATATTGGTTCGCTGGTCTCAATTATTCACATCATCGTGACAATTATTCTAGTAATCTAAAATATATGTATATATATATTTTTTTTGAAGTACCATTTTATATAACTTCCATAGATAACATTACATAGATTTTCGATCACCAAATAAGATAATCAAACCGAAGTCCTAACTCCTAACCATGATACAAACTCATCAGGTGAAACAAAACAAAACAAAACAATAGGAGGATTTAATGAGCTCACACCAAACCAAGTGGACAGAAATGAAGTTGTTGTAGGAGAGTTATATGAGATTAATCAAAGAATCTATTTGATCTTGGTGACAACTTAAATATTTTTTCCTCTTTACATTTCTTGCACAATAAAGCTCAACGAGCTATTTCATTTTATATTAGGTTTCTGTCTTTCTAAAGCTTAAATAAGATTGAATCTATCTTGTTTTGGATTTAATCATATTGAATCTATCTTGTTTTGGATTTACTCACAAGTTATTGATAACAGATTGAAGGGACATTTTATGGTATTTTTGATATCCACAAGTAATCGAAAATTTATTTTATTTTGAACTATAAATTCTATTATAAAATACTTCTCTAAAAATATATCAATATTAGAAATTTCTCTTATCACTTTTTTAGTGTAGTAATTGATAAAACATTTGCTTTCCAAATTTGGCTTTGTGTTGTTTGTTTTTTTTTATCTTACAAATGAAAGACGACGCTTTGAGCGTGACCCAGCTGTACCGGGACAAGATTGAACATTTGGTTTAACTTTAACCTCTCCGTCTCCGAGTAAGAGAAAGAGACTCGAACATTTTCCAAAATCAAACCTCAAACTCAAATCCATGGCCAAGAAAGGTATCCCAGAGTGGCTCAACAGTTCTCTCTGGTCCTCATCTTCTCCTCCTCCTCCTCTTCCCATCGACGATCGTCTCCTCCGTAATCCTCCCGCTACTTCCGTCACCCCTCCGATCGTCGAGCGTCCGCCTATTTCTTCCTCTCCCTCCGCGATTTCCACCGCACCAGCACCGTCTCTTCCTGTTCGTCCTCCTTCCCAATCTGAAATTAACGATTTGCAGAATGGGACCGGTAATGATGGAGCTGGAACTGAAAGTCTCGCAGCTTCTTCGGTGGAAGATATTTCTCGAAAGGCTCAGGTCGTTGCTGAGGTTAGTTCTCAAAACAAGGCTCATGCTCTGTGCATTTTGATTGATTGTTCTTGTGATTTACTTACATTTGGATATTGGCAGTTATCGAAGAAGGTGATAGACTTAAAGGAATTGAGGAAAATAGCTTCCCAAGGTTTACCTGATGATGCTGGAATTCGCTCCCTTGTCTGGAAGGTAACGCCATTTGCATATTCCAAGTCAAGCTGCTTCGTTTTGATTATTAGAAATTAGAAAATGGAACGAATATGTGGGATGTTGTTCTTTAGGGGAATAGGTAAGGGATCATCAATGTTAATGTGCTTTTTAGTAATGCAATGTATTCTGTTTTGTTGAGTTTTCTTTGAATTGGCTTTGAGTGTATGGAAATTGTGCATAGTTCCAGTGTTTTCTTGTTTTTGAGAATGCAATTTTAGAAAGGCGTAGAAGATATAGATTTTTCGGTTATCTATTCTGTCAGTTTTTGCTTCATGTTGTTCCTTCTCTTGGATGTGACAGCTTTTGTTGGGTTATCTGTCACCGGATCGCTCCCTGTGGTCTTCTGAGTTAGCTAAGAAAAGATCGCAGTACAAGCAATTCAAAGAGGAGCTTCTGATGAATCCTGTAAGTCCATTTTGGTGATTTGATACTCCAACATTGTATTAATTGTTTTTGAAGAGAAAATTAATGGGCTGAATGGGTATTTTCTTTTGCACATCTCGTGGGGAGGTGTTCCATCAAACTTCGTTGATAGAATAGACACAGTCGCAAAGTATACATAGTGGGATATTTGTTACCACTAGCTAAGGGCGTGATGATAAAATCATTAGGTGATCTGTTAACCATGTAAAATACGGTGATGTTCAATGGGCAGCATGGTTTTTATTATTTTCATCCAGAGGCTTGTACGTGTTGTTATAATATGAGCCAGCTAAATAGGTGTCATGCGCTTGACTAAGCAGACTGGTCTAGGGCCATTGGGGATGTGATACTTCCTAAAGGTACAATTGGAAGATATAGTAGTTGTTGATGAAGAAATCGGGCATTGTAGACGTGCTTACGTTATCTGTGTGATAACTCTTCCCATTTCATGTTTCTTTATTGTTTTCAAATTAAGATAACCCTGGTTTCTATATATTTTTGTGGCTAGCTAGTCAGAAGTAACAAGGAAAATGGATAAATCAAAGGGCGGTGATAGTAATGACCCAAAAGTCGAAAGCCCTGGTGTCCTTTCAAGGTCAGAGATAACTCATGAGGATCATCCCTTAAGTCTTGGAACAACAAGCTTATGGAATAATTTTTTCAAGGTATTTAGATTTTGCAGCTTGAGATATCCACAAACGTTATTATTTTTGTCAGACAATTGGCAAGTTCAGATGTTATTAACTTATTATCGAATTGTACATTTGGCCTGGAAGTTTAAGAAGTAGTAGGGATGATGTAGCTCAGATATTGGGTTGTTATTGGTCATAAAAGCGGATTTTAGAGAGGTATAGGAACTTGAGAAGTACAATCTCTCACTAGCGCCTGACAAACAACTTTCCTGTGAATATTTATACCTTCAGTTCTTATGAGTTTGAATAGTTAAGGTTTGCAACAGTTAAATATTTATACAAGGTAGGTTTGCAACAGTTAAATATTTATACAAGGTACCTTGTCACTTGAGCAAAAATGCATAGGCAGACTGTGAGCACTATGGTGTTTATTTCATAGGTGTACACAAATGACAAAGACAGGGTTCTAATTGAAGATTTTAGTTTTCTCAAGGCATTGTGTACCCCGCACCCTGCTTTTGGACTTTAGTACTCTTCTGTAAAAGCATGACTCCTTCTCTCTTCCTGGTTTAGTATAGTAGTTCCGTTTTTGTTGCATATGAATCTGCAATATGACCTTCCTAATTTCAAGTTGATACTGTTCAGGACACAGAAGTTTTGGAACAAATCGACCGCGATGTGATGCGTACTCATCCAGACATGCACTTTTTCTCTGGGGATTCAGCGGTTGCAAAATCTAATCAGGTTGGGTTTTGGTTTTGCTATAGTTTGAAGCGTTTGCGATGATTAAAACCTTTGTATACTTAGTTTTCATGGTTATTTTATTCATTTTTTGCATCTTCAGGATGCTTTGAAGAACGTGTTGACTATTTTCGCAAAGTTGAATCCTGGCATCAGATATGTACAGGGGATGAATGAGATATTGGCACCTATATTCTACATTTTTAAAAATGACCCAGATAAAGGAAATGCAGTAAGTACTTGTCATTGCCTATGTACCATTTAATTTTTCTAATTTGATTTGTACACACATTTTTCTACCTCTTTTGGGTTTTCTTGTTTGCTTAACACTGGCATTTTAAGTTATGCAGGCATATGCTGAATCAGATGCATTTTTCTGTTTTGTTGAATTGATGAGTGGGTTTCGAGATAATTTCTGCCAACAACTTGATAACAGTGTCGTGGGTATACGTTACACTATAACAAGGCTGTCGTTGCTCTTGAAGCATCATGATGAAGAACTTTGGCGTCATTTAGAAGTCACAACTAAAGTAAGATATCATACACAACTTTGGCTGATCAGACATCTTGATCTTGCTATATTCATTAATTGTGTCCCTGAATAGAAGATTTTGCCGGTATGTATTGTTGCTGGCTCAGAGCTATGAATGTTGTGCTGAAACTTTCAATTCTTAATCTACCCGGACTACTTGATTAAAAACAACCAAAATGTGTACCATCGCTTTCAAAACCAATGTTTAAATGTTTCAGCGTTGTGACATTTGAGACCTATGTGTCAATTTTCAGATAAACCCGCAATTCTATGCGTTCAGATGGATCACACTCCTGTTGACTCAGGAGTTCAACTTCGTGGAAAGCCTTCACATCTGGGACACACTCTTAAGCGATCCCGAAGGTCCTCAGGTATAGTATTCAGTTTATTACTATTCAGCTTCCGCAAGTTATGAACGTGGTCTAATTCAAATGTTGCATTCTTGTGAGTCGTTAAAGGTTTTAATACCTCTAAGCAACTGGGTTTAGGACATTAAAACATATGCATGTAGGGAAAACTAGCACACATCAACAACGATACGGGTTCGTATGTGTTTATACAGTCCTAGTGATTGGTTTTCGTTTGCATCTTATTGTTAAAGTTAAGCTAGCAAATTTGAGTTTATGGGGCACTTGTTGTTTTGTACGATAAAAAAGCTATGGAATTAATTGCAGGAGACGCTGCTACGGATATGTTGTGCAATGTTGATACTAGTTCGAAGGCGTTTGCTTGCTGGAGATTTTACGTCGAACCTGAAACTTCTTCAGAACTATCCTCCTACAAACATCAGTCATATGCTGTATGTAGCAGACAAATTACGCAATAAATAAAATCTCGAGGTTAATAATAATGCACTCCCTTTCCTTCATAAACTCTGCACTGTACATTATTGTGTAAGATCATTTTAGCTGCCTGAGAAAATCCTGTTTCAGTGTTAAAGACTATGATGGTATTGGTTGTGTAACAGAGATATTTAAATAGAGAGAGAGTTTTAGGATCTGTCTTTTTATATATTCTACTTTGATCAATTCATGAAACTTTCTTGGTTTGATTTGGTAAAAGCTTAATCAGGAAGTAATTGTTGATTAATATTTGTACAAGGTCAAAACACTTTTTTCATATCTCGTTCGAATTTACTTGCGAAGAGCAAAAGTGAGGAACCAAAGAAATGAGATGTGGAACAATTTCACTAGTCTTGTTCTTGATTATGGTTCTTCTGTATCCATACTCTTATCTCTTCCTTCTCTTTACCTCTCTTTTAGTTTGCTTTATTCTTGCTGCTTACTATCTTCTTCTTGGAGAATTCTAAAACTTTGTCGAAGACGCGCAAACCGATCGCGTGCATTGCTCCATTCGGTACCATGCTCATTGTTTCGGAGATTGGCAACAATACAATGTGACCTCCCTTTGCTTGTATCTCTCTATTTTCTTTTTAACTCCTGTTTGCTTGTATTGTGTATATCTCAGGGTAACTTGGCTTTGTTAAATGTTAACTAGATTTCAGTTATCATTGTCAACTCATAACCCGTGTACCACTTCTCATCTTACTTTTCTTTCTACGACATAATCAACACTATACTCCAATATATTAATTTAAAAGTAATTTTACTTTGTCATGATTCGAATAAATGTTACATTCAATTTAAAAAAAAAAAAAAAAAAAAAATTCATTATCGTATAATTTTAATTATGTTAACCAATTAACCCAAAAAGAAAATGTTGGTTTCCGGTTTGCTAAATCCGAACTAAAACCGGATACAGCTTCAACCTAAACCCAAACCCTCCGATGCAAAAAGAGAGACATGGTCGTATATATGTATATACTTAACACAGCCACTCTTAAACCCTTTCTTCTTCTCCTTCTCTACCGTTTTCATCTAATTTGTGGCTTTTTTCTTCGCCGACGAATGCAAGGGAACCGCGACGGTTCGTGGTCTCTTCCCGCTTCCGCGAACAGTGGAAGCGGCAGAGGCAACGCAAACATCAACACCGTTCCCGGAGGAGGAGGATATATTCCTCAGGCGAATCCTTTGTTTTCGAATTTCAATCAACCTATTGGATACTCTCTTCCTCAATTTCCGGCGAATTATTACCGCCCTAATTACCCAGATTTATCAAGCTTCTCAATCGGAAACCCTAATTTCCAACCTCAGCAGAATCTCACCTTCCATCATCAACAAATCCCTCACCAATTTGGTTCTAACGCTAATCCTTTCCTTCAATCCCATAGTCAAAACAGCTTCTCGTTCCCTCAATCTCTGCTTAATAATGATATCAGTATCTCTCAGAATCACGGACCTTTCGAAAGCCCTTCTTTAAAACGAAGACGACAAGAGGAGGTTATACAAGGGACTGATGTTGTCGTTAGAGAGATACCAAAATCTAATTTTGCTTCCGGTGAGAGTGCTAATTCGTTTAGTGTATCTATACCGATTCCTACACGTGTAGGTGCTGATGATAGAGTCCATGGAGGGATTGGATCTTCGGAGAGGTCATCTGCTAAACCAAAGCGTAAAGTTGAAGTTATGCGGATTGATAAGTCTGTTAACAAGACGCGTAAAGCAGTCGTTGCTGCGGGAGAGAGTGTTTCTTCGACTAGAGTGTCCAGAGCGGTTTTGGAAGAACTTCAGGCTGATTCTTGGCGTTCTTTGGGTGTGCAAATGCAAGATGTTCCTTCTCTTCGTCAACTTATGGCCATTGAAGGCAAAGTAAGCTTGAAAGCTTTCTCTCTCTATTCGTATGTCGATTTCTGTAGAGTTCGTTCCTAAGTGTATTTTCTAGGATATTTATGCTTATATTTGGACACGTCGAAAGAACTATGGATGTAGATGTTTCTTCTGTTTTAAGATGTAACAGTAGTGAGGTTTATATGCTTTGGAATGTTGTATTGTTTGATATCTCCACCATGTTTTGAAGAAAGAGTTAGTTAGGAGAGAAATAGAAACGGAATGAGATTAATTCGTATTACATAGATGAGGTTATACTCTCAAAATAACTTGGCATATATGTGCAACAGCAAGTGAGTTTTTTTTTGCAATTGATTAAAAGGCAAAGGTTTGGTGTAACTTTCTCTATTAATTAAGTGCAGGTTGATTCCTATTCTTTCAACCCTTCGAATCTTTAGCAATTATGTGCATTTCCTGATGTCTTGTAGATCAATGCATTTATTCATTGCTACGTTGGAGCTAGAAGAATTGTGACCCTGCATGATTTGGAAGTGGCAGTATGCCGGAACGAGTTTGTTGATTCTTTCGATGATCTGGAATTGGGACCTTTGCTGCAGCATCCACTAGTCTTGCTCTATTTTCCATCCATACCCAGTTCTACTGGCCCAGTTCAGATCACTAGTGAGGAGATAATATCATTTCTTGATAGCTATCTGCACACTTATATGACAGAAGATGTTAAGGTCGATGAATTTCTGAATTTTGTTGCAAGCCAAAAATCAGTTACAAGCAAGGAAAAGCTTGGTGTGCGTATTCAGAGCTTGCGGTATGATAATGTTTTTTCTTTGGATTATTTAAAGTTGCTTATGAGTTAAATTATTTTGATAGTACGGTAAGGTTGGTTGGACATCGAAACTCAAGTTTTTGTTAGTATGAACTGCATGTGCTGATTATATGTGATTATTGCATTTGTATAGGATGTATGTATCTTTCATTCTAGACGCGAAGAGACAAGAAGGTGAAACTTTGAAAGTCTTACTGACTGAGGTGCATCAGAAGTATCACATCCCCTCATCAAAGAAACAACGGCAAGATAAATCCCTAACTGTCTCTGAGCGTGCTGACTCATTTGCTTTACATCATAAAGATTATTGTGGCAAGCATACAAGATTTGATTTATCAAGCTCAGATGAAAATGATAATGTTTATGAGGTTGAAAATCTTAATAGTTCTGACCATGTCAATAGTTGTCCATACCCATCTGTTGCGGAAGAGATGAAGCGGCTTGGGGGCTCCAATAAGAAAAGAAAGGGTGAAAGACGCAATCATGAAAAATCTGATTCGTCCAAGCTGCCTAGAAAATCCCCCTCTAAATTACGCGGACATGCGAAACAAGAGATACCTAGATCGGCTGATGATTCTGATGTTAAGCATGTTTTCAATGTCAATGAGGCTGATTTCACACTTTCTGAAGGAGATTTAAGATTGTTCATTTCAACTTGGAAGGACACATGTAAAGAGCTAAGCATTGCAATGGTAAGTACATGTTGAGGTTGTATGACTGTTTGAATCATATATCAGATAAATAGTTTTGCTTGAATCTGAGAGTGAATTATCTTAAGTGATGTGTGATGGAGCTGCATTATTGTTTATTTTCTAATACTCTCTTTTATTTTGTAGTTTGTTGAGAAAATGTTGTCTTTTTACAACTTGGGGGACTCTGATGGACGAGCTCAGATTAAAAGAGCTAAAGCGATGTCATCATTTCCATTTGTTGGATTACTAAATGTCGCTGTGAGTGGTCATATTATTTTTTGTTTTATGTTTTTTGCATTTTTCCTTGTGTTGATTTCCTGAGGTGCATTTTTCTTTGTATCCTTACTTTAAACCAATTCGATTGAAGAAATTTGGTAGCAATCTCGGTTAATGCCTCCTATTTACTTCTGAAATTACTTTTCTCGGTTAAGTTGGATTACTCCCCTGTTTTTACTCATTATAAGGCCTCTTCTGTTTATGCTGTCCACATTTTTCAAGGTCAAGTTCTCGTAATCCTCCTAGACCCTAGTCCAAGGATGTCTTTTGAGTTTTTTCTTTGCAACACTTTTTTTTTCTCTGCGAAATAGCTGTTTTTTCCTGTCTTTCAATTTGGATAGAACAGACGGATGTTTGGCTACTACATTCAAGAGTTTCCTCATTAAATATATCAGCATTTTTTTCATCCATCATATATATAGTGAAGCAAAAGTAGTTGTTTTCCGTTACCTTGAATGTGTTAAATGATGTGGTTTAAGAGGCTTTGCTCTATTTGAAGTGAGCATATATTTTCCAAGTGAAGGATGCAAGATAGTTTCACATTTGCAATCCCGACTTTCCAAACTCATTTTCTACTCCAGCATTCCTCTTTGCTTCTTTCTTTTCCTTTTTTTTTTTTTTGCTTTGTTGTTGCCTTTTCCCAGTTGAAAAGATTTTTGATAGTTTCACTCTGTAACACAGGCTCACTATTTTCTGTTATGATATCCTTTTCTGTTATATATCATACTTCTACAACTACAGTATAACTTATATAAATTAATACACAATAAATTAATACCTCGATAAATCAATACATTATTTTGGTCCCAAATTAGTTTTTTGTTCAATTAGCATATCGATAAATTAATAAAATATTATAGTCCCAACTGTGTTAATTTATAGAGGTTTTACTGTACTTGGTTTTAAGCTGTTGCTCTTGTTGTTTTTCTGTTCCATCTTGACTCTTTTTTTCCCGTGTGGTTCAAGCCTGCTTGCTCTTGCACTGAGACTTAGCAGCCAGTTGCAAAGTCTTGGAGTTGAGTTCAGTAAATGTGGAAACTTCCCTAGTTCAGTTTTGCTCTTTGATATATCAGTATCACTGTGGCAGACTGTATATGGATAAAAATATTACAGTGTGGATCATTCAGAACTTGCGCCCCTTGTCACCTCCGGTCCCCACTTTGGTTTTCTTCTTAAATATATTAACAGAAACCTTCCAACATCTCAGGTTGCAGGAGTTTGTAGCATCTCAACTTGTTTTCACCTGGTTCTGTGTCTGTGACTTGCACAAAAGCTTTTTGTTCAGTGTTCCAGAAGTGTTTGCATTGTTTTTTGTCAAGTGTCTTTGTCTATACCTGTGAGTCATATTTTCTGAACTGTAAATCAGCAGAAAAATATTAAAACTGCAAAGGTGCAAGAATCTCTTAGGTGCAGCAGGAAATCTGTTTCAGGGAATATTATCTTGTTTTTCTTATTTTTGATCATCTCATTTCCTTTTGCTGAAGGAAAAGTTGCAGATGTTTGCGGTAATTTGAGTAGGAGCTTTATTTTACCCCTTTTTTAAGTTTTAATTTTTTTTTCATTCAGTATTTTTTACGGGTTTTTTTTGCAACTTCAGTTTTTAATCTGTATACAACTAAATAAAAAAAATATGGTGCATCTTTTAAGTGTAGGAAATTATTTTAGAAAGTTGAAATGTGTTGCATCTTGTTTGGTGAAAGAAGTGCAAATGTTTTGTGTAGATTGACTTCTATCAAATGTTTTGCCGTAACTGATTGAAGTGACTTTTGGAACAGTATAGATGTTTACCTGTGGATTGACTTTACCTTTCTCTGTCAAATCAAGATCAGCTTGTTCTGTGTTTCCTTACTTACTACATATGACTTCGCTTTTCCCCCACTGAAATACAGTAGAACGAGTATCTTTAAATATAGGAATTGTTATTTGAAATGAAATATGCAGAGTGCTGTTTTGTGTTGTTCTGAAAAAAAATAGAGTACCTTTTTATTTACTATTGAGCAAAAGGAAGTGAAAATATTCTCTGTTAAAATAAAAGCTAACTTTCTCCGAAGCATTTTTTTATAATTGTATTTCATGTTAAATTGTAATAAAAATTTTATGGACAAAACATATATTTTTTACATGTCTAGCATGACATAGAATGTTAAAGCAAGGCATTTTCAATTCTACTGATGTTTTCTTATTTGCTTGCATGCATTCAGTTCTAATTTGTTAAAGGTGAGCTTCCTATACCCATTGTCTCTTATGTCCGCTTCATTTTTTCTTATTCTGCATTTGCAGGTAACCTCAATGAGACGTGGAATGTGGGATAGCATATATGATAATTTGCAAATGACGAGCCTAAGAGATACGACTAATACAGACTCAGGAAATCAAGTAGGTGAAATTAAGCCAAGTGAAAATAATGAGTTAAGCAAAACTCAGCATGTTTTGCCTCCAAAACACAGTGAGTACATTTTTGTTCTCTATCTTCATTTGCGCTCTCTGCATGTTGAATTTTGGTTAGTTGTTGTTTTAGATTCTTATTAAAATTATATGGCCAAGCTCCACTGTAGCATCATTGATAAGTACTTTATTTATCCATACGATTTAAAGGAACTATAATTAAATGTGAGCTATATTCTTGGAATGCATTACTTAACAAGCTTCTGTGGCAGCCTTGGTGCTTGCTTGTACTTTGCAGTCTTATCAATTTTATCTATTATTAGGTAACACAGTTGAAGAAATTATCAGAAGGCTTTCCTTGTATTTTGAGCATGATCTTTTTGGAGAGAAGCACATTAGTATCTTTAGGAAGCTACAGACTTGCGAGGTTTTGTTGGCAGAGCAATTTCAAGTACAGGATTTTGAGTCTCTTGGTTGGGGTGGGTTTTTCACGTTCTTGGAAAAACATATGTTGCTGCTACCAACACAACTTCAAAGGTTTCTAGCTAGAGAATTACGGGAAGAGTTTCCTCTGGAGGTCCACGTGAATCAAAATCTGTTGACGCTTTTGCTATCACAAGCTTCTGAATTTTCAGGTGGTAATGTAATATCTAGACAGACGGTAGCTCGATTGCTTGCAGAACAATTTCCATCAATCAATTTCAAGGTTGTAGGAAGAGACTCAGAGGATAATTTCACTGAAATCAATGGTAAGATGTCTGGTTCTAAATGTGTCCTCTTTTCTGCAACATTGTTGGGAGCTGAAAACTCTTTGACCAGTAAGTATCTAGAAGAATCCCTAACAGTGGGAACTGATTCTGAATTAAGAAGCAGACCTCTTAATGCTGTTTCATCCAAAGAGGTTTTAGATGTTTTGCTTAAGGTTCCGTTGTTGTCAGACTTGAACTCGTGGTGTCACTGGGATCTTAAGTATGCTCCATACTTTGGTCCTCTTATGGGGTGTTTAAATGAGATTAATTCAAAAGATTTGTTGTGTCTAGTTACGAGGGATGGTAAGATTATCCGAACAGATCCTTCTGCAACAGCAGATTCATTCTTAGAGGCTGCTCTTCAAGGATCTGCTTACCGTACTGCTGCACAGTTTTTGTCGTTGATATCATTGAATGGACGAACACATCTACCAGTTTCCCTTTTAAAATGCTATGCAAAACGTGCATTTGAAGTTCTTTTTGATAACCATTCAGAGGAGATGGAGCTAAATGATCGAAATTCTCTTGTGCCAGTAAAGCTCAGTACTTCTTTGGACAAAATGATAGTTGTAGAACAGAAAACTAAAATGGATAAAAGTGACTATGCTGCCTCAAAATTTCTACTTCATTGTCTGGGCTATCTACCTGGGGAGTTCCGCAGTTTAGTTGTTGACGTCTTGTTATCGGGACTACGTTCTGTTGTTAAAGATGCTCCTACAAGAGTTTTGTCTGCATGCGAAGATGCAGAGCAACGCGTCATGCTGCATGATGCTGGATTGCTGCTAGGCATTGTTGAGTGGATTAGTGATTACCATACGTTTTGCTCATCACTTTTGCCGAGCTCAGAAATAGTGGAAAATGCCTCGTCCAACTTAGATTCTAGCGCAGGTTTTGTGCAAAAAGAATTGGAGGACCAAATGCAGACCGAACAAAGATGCATGATTGTATCGGAGAAGTCGTGTGAATACGAAAAAGAGCCTCATGAATCTTGTCACACTTTTGGTGGTGCTGGGACTTTATATGATTCTGCTGGGGAAGCTTTCACCCAGACTGCACCTGAGTTTCATGATAATCCAGCCTCTGTTATTGATTCAATAAGACGGGATGAGTTTGGGCTGGATTCAACCTCTTCTGGTACTGAGACGAGTATGCTGCAGAAACAACATGCTCGGTTAGGAAGAGCACTTCAGTGTTTGTCCCAGGAATTGTATTCTCAAGATTCCCACTTTATCCTTGAACTCGTGAGAATTCTTGCCTTCTTTCTTTCTTTGTTCATAATCTTTTCACCAGCATGTTATTTGGGTTCGCTTGAATATATAATTGGTGCAATTTTATGCATGCGTATCCTATAACCGAGTTCTAATCTGCCCAAGATGATTAGTAATTTGGCAATACCGTTATGCTGTCAACTGGTAGAATGTTTCCATTTCATTATTCTTGTAATGGGGAGGGTTAATGAGTATTCAAATGTGTGTTAGCCCTGTGAGGGACTTCTATGGTTTTCTCTTCTGTTGAAGAAGATAAATGGACAATATCGTAGGCTGTTAGATGTTTTTTTTGTATCGCTATTCCTGTAAACAGGAGATATTGAATGGATATTCCATTTATCAACCTCTTACTCTCTTACTATTTTTGCTTCAGGTTCAGAACGCTGATGATAATCAGTACCCTGAACATGTGGAACCCACACTCACATTCATTCTTCAAAAGACTGGGATTGTTGTTCTAAACAACGAGTGTGGCTTCATGCCTGAGAACATTCGGGCCCTGTGTGATGTTGGTCGGTCAACAAAGAAAGGATCTGGTGGATACATAGGGAAGAAAGGAATTGGCTTCAAGTCAGTGTTTCGGGTATGTATATAAAGAGAATTCATCTTTTAGAGTATGATGCATATGAACTTTAATCTCAAGTGATAAAATATTACAGCAAATTCTTTCTCAATTAATCCCTACTAATGTTTTTGCTTGGGTTCTCTTTCCAGGTTTCGGATGCTCCTGAGATCCACTCAAATGGTTTCCATTTCAAGTTCGATATAAGTGAGGGTCAGATTGGATATATTTTACCGACCGTTGTGCCTCCTCATGATATTGAATCACTTACCAGCATTTTATCTGGCCGTGCTTTACAACTGAAGGATGCAGGATGGAACACTTGCATTACACTTCCTTTCAGAGCCATTGATTCGGAAAGAACAACAGTAAATCACATTGAACCTATGTTTTCAGACCTTCACCCTTCTTTATTACTCTTCCTACATCGCCTCCAGTGCATAGTATACAGAAATATGGTTGAC
This sequence comes from Erysimum cheiri, assembly GCA_900406345.1. Lineage (NCBI taxonomy): Eukaryota > Viridiplantae > Streptophyta > Magnoliopsida > Brassicales > Brassicaceae > Erysimum > Erysimum cheiri. The sequence continues at coordinate 14,465 of OVAQ01000721.1, forward strand.
GATTCTCTCTTGGTCATGAGGAAAGAGGTTGTGAGTAAGAATATAGTAAAGGTTTCATGTGGGGAAAAGAACATGACATGGTTTGTGGCATCAGAGAAATTAAAGGCTGCCAATCTTCGTGATGGCGTTCAGACAACAGAGATTTCCATAGGATTTACTCTTGATATGCTGGAAGATGGAACTTACAGATCATGTATGATTCAAGAACCCGTTTTTGCTTTTCTTCCTCTAAGAACTTATGGTTTGAAATTTATTTTACAAGGGGATTTCATTCTTACATCATCAAGGGAGGATGTTGATGAGGATAGTCCTTGGAACCAGTGGTTGTTGTCAGAATTTCCGGGTTTGTTTGTGGATGCTCTAAGGTCCTTTTGCAGTCTTCCTTCTTTTACCCAGAATCTGGGTAAAGCTGTGTCCTCATATATGCAGCTTGTACCTCTCGTCGGGGAAGTGCATGGTTTCTTTTCTTCTCTCCCTCGTTCTATTATATCTAGATTGAGAACAACAAATTGCTTGCTGCTTGAGGGAGACGGTGAAGAATGGGTTCCTCCTTGCAAGGTTTTAAGAAACTGGAATGAAAAGATGAGGGTTCTTCTTAAGGATGGATTGCTTCAGGAGCATCTTGCTTTGGGTTTCTTGGACAAAGATATAGTTTTGTCAGATTCCCTGTCAAGGGCACTGGGCATTGAAGACTACGGACCGAAGACTTTGGTGCAGATTCTTACTTCATTGAGTCACAAGAAAGGTTGTCTGCAATCAATGGGCTTTGCATGGTTATCGTCTATTCTTAGTGAACTTTACATACTATTCCGATCTTCTGGGCATGGTAATGTAGAGTTAGGTATAGATAAGACTCTTATAGATGACCTTCACAAGATCCCATTTATTCCCCTGTCAAATGGTAAGTTCACCTCTTTAGATGAAGGCGCAGTATGGTTGCACCATGACACCACTGGGTGTGATCTCGGTGATGTATTTGAAGCATTTCCTATGTTATATGGAAATCTCCGAACCATTGATCATTCCTTTCTTTTGGCGTCATCTGTTGATGATAAATCCGCTGTGGATGACCTCGTAAACATGCTCTGTGCAATTGGCGTTCAAAAGCTGTCAGCACATGAAATCATCAAAGTGCATATATTACCAGCCTTCGAGGCGAGAAGTAGAGATACACCGGAGGGTTTGATGGTTGATTACTTATGCTTTGTGATGACACATCTACGATCTGGCTGCCATATTTGTCATACCGAGAGGAAGTCCATTATTTCTGAGTTAAGAAGCAAAGCTCTGATTTTATCAAATTATGGGTTAAAACAGCTAGGTGAGGCGTCGATTCATTTCGATGAAGAATTTGGAAATCAGGTTAACATGAAGAAGCTTACCAAAAACTTGGATATATTGTGGCATGTGGTTGATGGTACCTACTTGAAACATCCAGCATCAAAATATTATGCATGCGGATTGAAGGAGTGGCGAGAATTTTTCCAGGAGATTGGAATAGCTGATTTTGTCCAAGTGGTTCAAGTCGAAAAGAGCATTGCTGAATTCTATTCTGTTTCAAGTTGTGAAAAGTATGATATCAACTTGTTATCTCCTGAGTTGGTTGTTAGAGACTGGGAAACCCCGGAACTAGTTGATCTCTTGTCTCTCTTGCAAAAAAGTAATGGCCGCAAAGGTTGCAAGTATCTTTTGGAAGTCCTTGATAGACTGTGGGATGATTGTTACCATGAAAAAACAACTGTCAACTATAATTCGGGTACGCAGGGTGTCATCAGATCATCACAATCTTCGTTTATGAGGGTAATTTGTGATTCTCAGTGGATAGTTTCAAGCATGGACAACAAATTGCATTTTGCGAAAGACCTGTATCATGATTGTGATGATGTGCGGTCAATACTTGGCATGAATGCTCCCTATGCAGTTCCTAAGGTTGGTTTGTTTTTTTTCTTTACTAATGTTATAATGTGCTCGCTATTACAACTATTAGTTCTAACGTAAGCAATGAATAAATTGGCTTTTAAGAATTTTCCAATAGACTTGCAAAATTACATGGGTGGTTTTGAAATTTAATTAGTGGTGTGGGTTCTTTGTGGGATGGGGTGTGTTGTTTTAATATCTTAAACTTTGCTAGGTATGATAACTACCATATGGACCTCCTACAATGTCTTACTCAGCGGAGGAGTTCTTTCACCTATTTGTTTAACCTTATTTTTTCTCATCCTCTCTATTTGGGCTACTGTTAAACAGATTACAAGTGTCAAGTTACTTAGTGATATTGGTTTTAAGACCAAAGTTTGCCTCGATGATGCTCTGGAAATCTTGGAAGCTTGGGTACATTGTGGAGACTCTTTCAAATCAAGGTATGGTTTTGAAGCAATCTCATCTTTGCGCTTTTGTTTTTCAGCAGCACCTCTTATTTTTCTAGATGAATTTTGTGATTTTAAATACATTCCTTGAGCTTCTTTAAGTGGTGTCATTTTAACTTGTTTTCTTTCCACATCATTACGAATAACGAAGTTCTTAAACTAGTGTTCACTGTCGTGGATTGATGGATTATTTACTGCTGATATGTAATATTATGCTGTCGATTTGGTTCTTTTTTAGCACTAAAATATAAGGTCTGATGACATGATGCCTTCTATGTGTAAGTACGAACAGAGTCCATGGACTTCAGATAAATTGTCCATATATTTTATTTTAAAATGAGCTGTTTTTCTCTCTAGTCAAGTGTTCGTTTTTCCCTCTTTTTTCACTCCAAAAACTCTTGATGATGATACTAAACTGTCAGTTCTTTGCTGATGCATTCTAACAGCCTACAACGTTGTCTTTAATTTTGCAGCATATCTCAGATTACGAGATTTTACAAATATTTGTGGAATGAAATGGCTGATTCAAAGCAGAAAATTACTGAAAAGCTCCGTACTCTACCGTCTGTATTTGTACCACACGAAATTGGAAGTAGGCAGAATGATCTGATAACTGGAATATTCTTGTCACTTGATGATGTATACTGGAATGATTCCGCTGGCGTTTTAGACGAGATAAAAGAGATCAGTTCGAAGATCAGCAGTGTTGTGGAATCATTGCATAGGAAAACATTGTGCAATATTTATCCAGGTCTCCGTGACTTTTTTGTGAATGGGTGTGGAGTACCTGAGACGCCTTCTTTTCAAGAGTACCTTAAAATTCTAGGACAGTTTGCACATTATGTGTCACCTTCATGTGCTGCCAAGGCTGTAAGTTATTTACTTAATTAAATCAGTCTCGTCCTATTTATCTTCAAACTATTTCTTCTTTGCTAAAGTGTTAAGTTTATGTCTAGGTCTTCAAAATTTTCCTGAAGTGGAGTGATGACTTGAACTCTGGCAAATCTTCGGAAGATGTTGTTCATTTTAAAGAGAGACTTTCAGAACTTGAGTACACTGTGCTTCCTACTGAAAATGATAAGTGGGTTTCCTTACATGACTCGTTCGGTCTCGTATGTTGGTGTGATGATGAGAAGTTAAAGAAGAGATTTAAAAAGAAGGATAATGTTGAGTTTATTAACTTTGGGGAAAATGATGACGAAGAGCAAGAAGTGCTTCAAACAAAAGTGTCTGTGCTCATGCACAGCTTGGGCATTCCAAGTCTTTCTGAGGTAACTAATCTTCTCCTTGCACAAAGATATATTGAACATGTAAGCACTTAGTTATACGTGTACGGACTTCTTAGGGACATTGGATTTGATCTGAAACGCAAGAGTAAGCCTTTTTTGAATTGTGTTTATGCACTGACTCCAAAACCATCTGCAGAACCATCATATTGTAGCTTATATACCAGGGTAGAACTTATATGTGTCTCCTTTTCTATTATGTAACACTAGTTTCCATGGCCTCACCCCCAATTCACTCTGTGGTGCTTATGTATATTTTTCAGGTGGTAAAGCGTGAAGCGAAATATGAAGGTTTGCAAGATAACACTGTAACAGTGTCACTTGTGAACTGGGCACTGCCTTATGCTCAGCGATATATCTTTACCCTTCATCCTGAGAAGTATACCCAAACAAAAAAGACAGTCAATAGTCAAGTCAAGCGTCTACAAGTCTTTGTTGTTGATAAGTTATGCTATAAGAATGTCATACCACAATATGGCATTAGCTCTAAAAAGGAGTTTAAATGCAGCTCTCTTCTGCAGGTATGTCTTCTTTCGTGTGTGTTTACTGTTTATTCCCAATCTTGAAAATTAGCATGTGATTCGTTTTTGAAGTTATACTATCCAAGTTCAATGTGATATGCCAATCCGATGCAAACTCCTATATATTTATGGTGCAGAATTGTGTATATTTTACTAATATGTATTATATGGTTGTTTGTGTTGTTGTCTTCAGGATAAAGTTCTGTACACAACAGCATGTCTGGATTCCCATTCTTTGTTCATGGAACTCTCTCGTTTGTTTTTCAACGGAGTTCCTGATCTGCATTTGGCAAATTTCCTTCACTTGATCAAAACAATGGCAGAATCTGGTTTGAGCGAGGAGCAGCTGGAATCATTCATTCTGAACAGTCAAAATGTTCATCAGATTCCTGATGATGAAAAGATCTGGTCCCTAAAGTCGGCTCTTAAAGCGAAGAAGAAAGCTGGAATAAGTTTGAGCTGGTTACCTTCAAGTTCCAAAACAGGACATGGTTCTAGCAAGGCCCACGTTGATGATTCTGAAAAAGAGCTGGCCTCTGCTCAGCTTAGCGGCAGCGAAGAGGATGTAACAGAGGCTGTTGAGGAACAGACACCAATTGGGATTGCCGGATATGATAACTGTGCAGGCACAAGTTCCCGAGCTAGTGAGTCGAACCCATTGCATTCTATGCAAATGGTTAATAGCTCAACCGCAGGGAATCAAGCTGCAATTAACCTCAATCCAAACCTTCTTCATGAATGGAACAATTCAATCACAGCTAACTTCAGCGGAAGAGATCAGCTTCATACCGCCACTCCTTGGGCTGCACAAGCGCAAGAGACCGGTAGGAAAGGTGAAGAAATAGCTTACAGATACTTTGTTGCAAAATATGGCAATGAAGCTTTGGTTAGATGGGTTAACGACCAGAGCGAAACCGGTTTACCTTACGACCTACTGATCGAAAACCGAAGTGGTAAGAAGGAATATGTTGAGGTGAAGGCAACTGTATCGACGCGGAAAGACTATTTCAACTTGACAGTGAGGGAATGGCAATTTGCAAGTGAGAAAGGAGAGAGTTACATAATTGCTCATGTTTTGTTAGGAAACAGTAATGCAATCCTCACACAGCATAGAAACCCGGTTAAGTTATGCCAAGAAGGTCATCTCCGGTTATTGATTCTCATGCCTAACCAGCGAAACGAGGTCAATGTGTCATTTTAAACCCAATCAATTACTTTCTCTTGTTTATTAGATTAGATTCTTGGCATTGTATAATGTTACTATTTATTAATTTTAAACCTAAATTCTTTCAAACACATTGACCTCGTTTAAACTTGACAGTATCACTCATTATTTGTCATGTTATTCGTTGTATATGTTTTCATTATATCATGTGACCATTGATTATTTGTTTGCTATTTTAGTGTAGAATTTGCAACGTTTTAGATCTAAACGTTAAGATTATAGCGTTTGTCAAAATTTTCAAATAAATTTCCGAGTAAGGGAACTCAAATTTTGGTTGAAAAAAGAAAGAGAAAAAACAAAACTCGAATGTGACATTAAGAATGTCCTCATGTATTGTTTACCAAAAAAAAATAAAAAAATGTCCTCATGTATGAAGTCACGATATTGAAAAAAGAAGAAGCAAAATTATGATCTTAGATTAGGAGAATAAGAAAAAGGGTTAAAGCACTTATTTGTCGGAAATATGAATCATGAGCATCTTTCCTAGCTGTAAACACATATAGAAGTAGCTTGATTTTTACTCTTTGGGTTGAAGTATCAACTCACCACCATGAGCGTAATATACATGGAATATTAGTTCGCCAATCTCTGTTTGGATTCTAATCATTGTTGCTATATATATTATCCTTTGAACTGTCAAGACTCTAGTAATTAGTGATACAAAAAATCTTAACTATCACTATTAAAATCCTCTCGATTTCTATAGATATATGACCTTTGCATATGTTACCTTTCTTGCAATTAGATCTTTGAGATGTGAGAGATGAACCACTTCCCTGAGTGTTGAAATTGTTTTGTTTTTATTCTTCTTTTAAGATATTCACATGTATATCCTTTTTGTGAGATTTTCTAAGGATAACCAAGAGTCCGCATTTCACATTTAAATATTTCATCATGATGCTCTTAATACTATAAAGTACTCTACCAAACCATCTTGTTGTCAGCATCTAGTCTAGAAATATATTTTGTGCATGCCTTCCACGCCTCTAGCTAAGTTTACGTATTTTAGTTGATGTTTAAAATTATAACATACAAATTAAAAAAAAAAAGAAAATTACTTTAAAATACTATTACACTAAGTTTTTTCTCTTAAAATATCATCACTAATATACAATAAAGTTTTGCCGTATTGATACTAATAATAGTTCCGATTTGCAACATTGCATAACTGCATAATGAATACAAGTTTCAGAATAAAAACTTGCTATGTTAATTAGATGCGTTTGAAGAATGGCGGAACAAGTTTTTATGTCATAAACAATTATATATCTACTTATTTGCATAATGAGTTTTTTACTTAGACGTTTTATGTAAATTAGAAGTTTTTGTGGTTTTGTTTAACATTATAAAAAATTTCTTAATTAGTAAATATTTTACATAATCACTTTAAAAACGCTATTCCACCATTGTGTCCTACCAATCGGAACCAAATATTTAATATAATCGGATCCTTTGTAGAGGTAGGTGTGATGTTGTTTCATGCTTTATACCCCACATTGCATTTTGATTAACCACATCCATGTGGTTAATTTTTTTCAATAGTTTTCTAATTGATTGACGTGACACTCTAATTTGAAAAAGAACTGTCCTATCTATTATATATATCATTTTGTTTGTATGCTTTAATTTTCATCTCACAATTGAAGATTTGGTTGGATTTTTTCTCCTCATCTTTTTTTACTTTCTTGGTTTTAATGATTGGGGTTCTTGGCTTCCTTTTTTTTTTTTTTTGATCAACATTTGGGCCACAACTGGCCGGCACATTAGCCTAATTCCTACAAATTGTAGGGTCGGGTATTCGATCCCTGGTGTGATGGTGTCTGTCTTCTGTGGACTTGCCACTAGACCAAGATCACTTCACGGGGTTCTTAGCTTCTTTTACGTGGATTTTATAGGTGTTTATTTGAATAATTTAGTTTACATGTCTTTCTTGCTTAGATAAACCGAATTAAGACCAACCAAAACAAAACTAGAGTTTTGGTTTGAGTTCAGCCAAAGTTTTTGTAAAACTGAATTAACCGAACCGAACTCGAACCAAACCTGAAAAATAAACCGAAATGTCTACCCTTTAAAGCTTAGCTACTGCATCACATTTAGCTCTAATTTTGTAGCCATCAAGTGATACATATAAGAATCACAAAAGACATCAAATGTAAATTGCTTCCTTTATGAAAGTATTAAGAGAAAGATACAAAGATAAGAGGAAGGACTAACATTTAATAAAGAAACCAAACCTTGAAGCAAAACACATGAACTATAAGAACATATATATTATATAACCACAGTGATAGATTTATTTGACTATTTGTTCACTTTCTCAGGAACAAGCTTGAGATGCTGCGACTTATGCATAGCAAGACCAGTCATGACATCCATATTGATCTCATCTGCTTTCATCCCACTAGGAAGTTTGAAGTTGAAGTTGAGAAGAAGGTTCGCATATGGAACCTCAAGCATCGCCGCACCAAGACGCATTCCAGGGCACATTCTACGGCCTGACCCGAACGGTATAAACTCGTAGTCCGTGCCTTTGAAGTCAACCTCCTTCTCAAGAAACCTCTCGGGCCTGAACTCGTCAGGGTTCGGGCCCCATTCCTTCTCATCACGTGACACGGCCCACGCGTTGACGTTGACCGTTGTCCCTGCCGGAATGTCGTAACCGGCGATCTTGGTGTCTTGAATGCAAGCACGAGGGATAAGGAGAGGTATGACCGGCTCAATCCTTAGGGTTTCTTTAACTAAGGCTCTGAAGTAAGGAAGGTTCTTGACGTCCTCTTCAGTAACGAATGTTAACCCTTGCTCTCTCATATAATCTCTCACTTCTGCTTGAGCTTTCTTCATCACTTGAGGGTACTTCATTAGATACGTCATCCCCCACACAACCGCCGCAGCTGCTGTATCCGTACCGGCCACTACGATATCCTTTTGGAACAGAAAAAACATAAAGAAGATTGTAACACAAGCAAACATTTTCTTGTGGTGCAAGCAACTATTAAAAACATAGATGAGAAGTGATGTTATACTTACCAATATCACGGCTTTGACATTATCTACAGTGAACTCAGAAGCGAAAGGTTGTTCTTTGTAGATCTCCATCAAGAGATCTATCATGCTCTCGGTTTCGGGCTTGACCCTCTTGGGATCAAGAGTCTCATTGACAATCTCTTGAATGTAAGTGTCTTGTCTTTCAAAACACTCTTTCATATAAGCTGTGAGGCCTGACAAATCATCGAGAAAACTAGAATATGGGAAAAAATCAGAGAAAAAAATCTTCCCCAAAACGCTTTGAGTCCCATAAAGAATCTTGATGAACCTCTTCATCTCTTCCCCATCTTCATTGTACTTCTTCCCGAACGCTTGTCTACACACAACCGAGTTCGTGAATGTCAACATAAGCTCGCTTATATCGACCACTTCGGCTTTATCTGCGGCCTTGTTGATCTTATCCATCATCCTCCTAGCCTCTTCCTCCCGTACGTGCTTAAAGGTGGCCACACGTGTAGGTGAGAACAAGTGGTTCATCCCCATCTTCCTTATCTCTCGGTAATACGGTGTGTAGTGGTTCAATGCCATGTCACGCCGACCGTAGGATATGAACTCGTGGCCACGGTGTGGAGGCCGGTCGGCAAAGTTGACATCTTGCGTCTTGAGAAGCTCTTTAGCTAGCTCAGCCGAAGATATCACCACCATTGTTCTTGTTCCTATCTTGTATGACAAGATTGGTCCGTATTTTTTGGCCCATCCAGCAAAGAAGCGTTGTGGGTTAAGCTTCTGAAGCTGGTGGAGGTTTCCGATCACCGGAAGTGGAGATGGACCCGGAGGTAGCTTGTACCGTTTGGTTTTCGGTTTTTGGTACATGAAGAAGAGAAGAACCGCGGCGAGAGCCACGACGCCAATGATGATATCTTCCATTCTTAGTTTGTTACTACTTTTGAGTGTGTTACATTAAACAGCACAGCTCTAAATATATAGTTTTAGACTTCTTCTTTTTTTTTCTTCTTTAACCAAACCAAACCAAATACAAAAACCGAACTAAACCGATATTAGATTTTATAATCAAATGGTTACTCTCTTATACCTACTTACGAAACTTCACGTGTTAGAATTGAAAAACACATTCACCTACCCTTCGTCCCTAACGTCTTATATGCTTTATTGGTTTCATTAAGTCGCACTCATTTTTGTCCATATCTAATTGTCATTTACACAAATCTTTATATAATTTCATCGTTCATTGAGTGGTCTAAACAAACCCAGGTACTATATGAACCAGAACTACACAATACACAGAAAATTCTAAACAAACCCATTTTTAAAAGAAAAAATAAATATATTATAATTTAAAGGGCTAAATTGAAAAATACTTTGAAAAATAAGATTAAAAATGTCATCATTATAAATAGCCAAAACGTATGTCATAAAATAGCCATTTAGACCTCTTGGCACGAAATGTTCGTACCATGCCGCACTACGTTACTTATGTAAACAACATTCCGCCAAGTTGGCTTTTATAAGCTAATCAATATATTGTGTTGATAAAAAAAAATAGCCATTTAGACCGTTTGAGCGCAATATGTTTTTTATGCTCAACGAACTAATCTTGCATATATAAGAAAATTATCTGACACATTAGAGCATCTACATTGATCATTCCCTAAAGGGTATCTTAACTATAAATTAATATTTAATTTTGTATTAGTTTAGGGAAAAAAAACTAATATGACCCATATAAAGTGTTTAATTGCTATAATAACTCCTAAAATTTGAGGGTTAATTGAGTTATTTTAATGTCTACAATACCCTTGTTGTTCTTTGTTAAAAAAAAAAATATTACAAAAATACCCTTAATTATTTTTTTCCTGCGTGGCACTTTATTACGAAAATGCCATCGACGGATTTTTGGTTGATTTATAAAAATCTGCCTATATGTTGTCACAGATTTATTTTTTGTGACAGACTTAATTTACCGTGATAGACTTATTTTATCGCAACAGATTTATTTCGGCAGACTTAATTTTTTCCACAGACTTATCTGTAATGGTTATGGCAGTTTTAAAAATTATGGCAGATTTATTATATGTGACAGACTTATTATGTGAAGACACCGCAGACTTATGTAATTTCTATCAGATTTATTGTCTAAGAAATTAAATCTGCCACAGATTTAGTTTATACGGCAAACTTGTTATTTAAAGACACCACAGACTTACGAAATTTGTGACAAATTTATAGTTTAAGAAACTAAATCTGTGGCAGATTTAAGTTTTACGACATACTTATTAATTAATGACACCACATATTTACAAAAATGATGACATACTTTTTTTTCTAAGAAAAATTTAGCGTGTTATAGCAAATTTATTTGAACGAAATATATGTGATAACAATTTTTTTTATTGTAAGTTGCTAATGAAAAAGCCAAGAAAAGAACACACTTGTGGTAATTGCAATCAAGTTGGGCATAATCGAAAGACATGTAATTTATAACTTCCCAGTTTAGTTAATTTTGTAGTTTTTTCTCCACTATGCATTTGTTATTTTAAATTATTTTTTGGGTCGTCACTAAGAACATTGAGACGTCCATTTCATTAATGTTATTTTGGAAATACAAGAGATGAGACTAGTCTAGCTATGGGTTTCCAAACTCGTACACAGATGAGTTTACAACAAAAATAAAAGAACTTCTCATCACGTGAATGTTGACGACGACTTAAATTATCTGATGCAAAACTCAGCAATTCCTTGTCAAAATGTAATCTTTTAGCTTAAGCTGTAATGCCTCCATTATCACCAAGCTGTGAACAAAGCCAAAATCTCCAACGAGTCAANCTCTTCTCCACATTTCACACTAAAGTTATATCAATTAGATAAAAGCGAAGAGACAGTGAAAGAGGCAATAATTAAAATCTATTGAATTTTATTCCAAGAGAAGAGAGTTATTTCATAAATTACAAATTTTTGTAGAAGCAATCAGTTATGTCAATTCAACGACAACTAACTAATAATGATGATTCTCTAGGTGAAAAAGCCTTTTAGAGAAAGACGGAGGGACGGCGGAGGCTCATCGGTACCTTGAACTACTCTTGGGCTTTTCAATTTGTTCTTTCTCCTCCGTCAAATCG
>OVAQ01000722.1:0-25971 GCA_900406345.1 Erysimum cheiri
AACCGTGCAATTTAACCCGAAAACCCTAATTGCACAAAATATTAGTGTCGATCGACACACCTCCGTAGTGTCGATCGACACCCCCTCCTAGAAATTGGGACACGGGCGTTACAATTTTAAACATTCCTGCACCCAAAAAAGGACATTTGGCCAACCCCATCTCCTGATCATACTAATCAGATATATAAACCGAATTCATCTCAATTACATGTTGATCAATGATCACTACTACGAATTTGACATTAAAAGTGTAACTAAGATTTTTGGGGAAAAAATAAAAAACAAAATGGCTAAAAGTCACGTGATAGCTGTCTGTCTCGTGCTATTCACGCAGCCGTTGGATAAGTCGTTTGCTGACTCGGATCGGAGATTTCGGTGGAGTGAGTAGTATGGGATAACTACCCCATGATTGAAGGCTGTACGAATGTCGTTTTCGGTAATACCTTTTGGGCTTTTGACCAAACTGGGCGTTGAATAACCCGACCCGTTAACCCAAAACATTTTTTTATTTTATATTATTTCATTCATTGTTGGTCTTAGACAAATATTTTTTTGGAAAAAGAATTACAGATTTCATTTGTGGTAGAAATTATTTCAGGAAAAACAGATTTTTCTGATTTACTAATGGCTTGAATTTACACACTACATACTTAATACGCAAATATTCAACAAAAACTATTGGAACAAGACCATTTTTGAAGAATTATTGTTTTAGCGAACTCAAAATTTGTAAATCTATCAACTCTTTTCTAATCATTTTACATAGATGAATATATTTTTAATATGTTTTTCGTTTGAATTAGTATAAAAATATATTCTATGGTATTCATGATATTTCTTATAGAATTTTCTTGGTTAAAAATTCGGTGATTTTTTGAAAAGTGTAGTTAACTCACCCATAAATTAATAAATTTTGTTCTATTAATGATAAAAAGTTAAATGCAAAAGTTACTACTACTCTTCAAAAGAAGACAACTACACAGCTTTTTTTTTTATATATATAGATGTGTATATACAACTACAAGTATAGCATAAACTACAACTCACAACATCTATTTTTTTCTTAATAAACAGTTACAACCGAACTAAATGCAGTAAACAATATAAGGATTATACAATTACAACTTGGTCCAGAATAGAATATCGAAGGTACATGTTCATACATATAACACGCATTAAATTATTAATAATCAGCATTATAGGCCGATGGAGAGAATCCATATATAACATACAGACAAATTATTTCCTTTTCATCTTATTCTAGAAAAATCCAATTAAAGCTACTTATTAGAGCCGTATAGCTTATAGTTTATAGTTTATATATCATACAGCAAAAAAATCATTTTGTTTTTTTATTTATAAATATCTTTAAATTAAAAAGAAAGAGAAAAAAAGCCATTTTCATCACCTTCGTCTTCTCCATTATCTCTCTACCAAATCTGGCAGAGAAAAACAAAAACAAAAAAAATCGAAGAAGAATCAATCTTAGGTTTCAATGGATAAGAGCTGTAACTCCTCCGGCGATTCCTCCGCCATATCCGCTTCAGCGACGAGTAGCACCGGTAACAATACAACGAACAGAGATCATTACCTGAGACAACTCAATAAGCTTTCTCATAAAATATCAAAACCGACAAACTCCTCCTCCTCCTCCGCCGTGAATCGTGAAATCGATCTTCCTCCGCCGCCGCCAATTAATCAAGGGAATCTCCACCAACATCAGCCTCCAGTTTACAATATCAACAAGAGCGATTTCAGAGATGTTGTTCAGAAACTCACCGGCTCACCTGCACATGAACGGATCTCTGCTCCGACGCAACAGCCGATTCATCAGCCTAAGCCTCAACAGAGTTCGCGTCTACACAGGATCCGTCCTCCTCCTTTGGCTCACGTTATCAATCGTCCTCCTAGTTTGTTAAATGACGCACTTATCCCTCAAGGCTCTCATCATATGAACCCTAATCAAAACTGGACCGGTGGTGGATTTTTTCTCCGTCCGACGGCGCCGCTTTCTCCTCTCCCGCCGCTTCCTCCGGTTCACGCGGCGGCGGAATCTCCGGTCTCATCGTACATGCGTTACCTTCAGAACTCGATGTTCGCAATCGATTCGAATCGGAAAGAGTTCTCAGGATTATCTCCGTTAGCTCCTTTGGTCTCGCCTCGTTGGTACCAACAACAACAACAACAACAGGAAAACGCTCCGCCGCCTCAAAACAGTCTCCCTCCACATCCTCCTCCTCCTTCCGCCGCTTCTGGAACAGTCTCGCAGACGGCGCCGACATCGATTCCGGCGCCTCCACCGTTCGGATGTTTAAATTCGCCTAAATCTCCGTATGGATTACTCTCACCGAGCATACTTCTATCGCCAACTTCAGGTCAATTAGGTATATCTCCGACGACGGTGCCGCTTCCTAGCCCTAAATACAAAGGTCATTGATCAGAAAAATATCGGAAACCCCTCTTGTCGGTCAAATTCGAAAGCGTCGTCGTTTTGACCGTCACGACAAAATTCCCTTTGTTCTTTTTGTACATCATTAGTGGAGTGGTCGATCATTTGTTTTTTTTTCTTTTTTTCTTAACTCCAAATTACTTAAATCCGTTATTTTACTTTCTTTTGCTCCATGTTTGTTCATGTTAGAAACAAAGAGTAGGAAAAAGAAAGGAATACACTTTTGCAACTCTTTTGAATTCTTTATAAGTTTGCCATTATCATATCTTTGTAGATCAAATTGCATACACTTGTTTTTTTATTTATTGTCTATTGAATTGGATATTTAGTAGCTTTTTGATTGATTCGCTCGTAGGTAATGGTATTGGATGAAGTGATCACTGTTCCTTTGGTTGAATTTTTTGCTCTGATGCTTTCATTTTCAGTTGAAACTTCAAACTCTGACGACATCATTTATTTTAACTTTAAATGACCAACGAGTGTCTATAACTTAAATACTAGTTCTTTTGAAAGATATTTTTATATAATCAAATTGATGATTGATTTCAGACACCTTGACTGGTAAAGTAATTAGCTTTACACAGTCCAGTAAACAGGTCCTCTTTTAAAATTGACAACCATCTACGCAACAGATAAGAGACGAGACTTTATGATCTTCAATTGATGAGAAAACAAAGCATGGTTCGGTTGCAGAGACATTGAAATCGATAACAACAAAAAAAAGAGAGAAAAAAATCAAGCGAAGAGAAAAAAAAGATGGTTCGGACTTGACAGAAATATGATGAATGAATAAGCTTGAAGATAAGCGAAATGGCAAGAGCGACCTCTTAGATGATTAAAGAAAACATATGGACGAAGATAAGAAGTTGCAAACCCTAGAAAACTAGCAGTTTCACTCAAACGATCACTGCTGTTCCTCGGTCGGTTTTGGCGCTGCTGCTTCCTTGATTTCATCCGCAGCATCATCCTAAATATGATCCACCATTAGAGACTTTTTAGTCAATGAAAAGCGAATCATCATAGAAAGAAAGAAGAAAAAGTTAGGATCATATAGACGGACCTGCATGTCAGATGTCCAGAGAGTAAGGTTGTCACGGAGAAGCTGCATGATCAAGGTGCTGTCTTTGTACGACTCTTCACCGAGAGTGTCCAACTCTGCAATCGCTTCATCAAAGGCCTTGATAATACATTACAACAACAAAACCAGTCAAATTCATGTCCTTCAGATAATCAAAGCAGATGATAAAGCAAGAAGTGGATGAATCTATGAGGTCATGAACAAGGCAAGTCCCACCTACAATTAGATAATTGAAGGATGTGTGGATTGAAATACCTGTTTGGCGAGGTTGCAAGCACGATCAGGAGAATTGAGGATCTCGTAGTAGAACACAGAGAAGTTCAATGCAAGACCAAGACGGATTGGGTGAGTTGGAGCAAGCTCTGCATTGGCAATATCCTGCATAGAGAGTCACATTATGTATAATGGCTATAAGATCAAAACCTAGACAATCTCAAGATCGTATTCCAAGACTATACAAATCCCTAATCTAATCCGAAATCAGAGTTTAACTCTCGTTCTACTGCAAAATCTAATGAATCAACATCCACAGATCAAAAACAGAATTCAAATAAACTAGATCTGAGATTTGGATTTGTGAGAAATTCAAACCTGAGCAGATTTGTATGCGGAGAGAGTGTGTTCAGCGGCGTCTTTCCTTTCTTGACCAGCTTTGAACTCAGCCAAGTATCTGTGGTAATCTCCCTTCATCTTCAGGTAAAAGACCTTGGAGTCGCCAGAAGCAGCGGCAGGGATGAGCCTAGAGTCAAGCAACTTGAGGATTCCGTCGCAGATTCCGGAGAGCTCCGTCTCGATCTTGGACCTGTAATCGCGGATCGCCGTGACGTGGTCGTCGTTACCGCGGCTCTCTTCTTTCTGCTCGATCGAGGAGATGATACGCCAAGAGGCACGGCGAGCACCAATCACGTTCTTGTAAGCGACGGAGAGGAGATTTCGCTCCTCTACGGTGAGTTCATCGCCGTCGACGGCGGCGGAGACTTTCTCCATGAACTCAACCATCTCTTCGTATCTCTCCGCTTGCTCCGCAAGCTTGGCCATGTATACGAACTCCTCACGCGCAGAAACCGCCATTGTTGTTTCTTCAAAGAATCGATCTAAGAGAAAAACAAAGAGAGAAAGATCAGAGATCTGATCGAAAAGAGAGAAACGGTTTCGAATTGAGAATGGGTGTGTAGGTCAAGGCGAGAGGACGATGAATGAAGAATGAATGAATTTGTGTTTAATGAGGGAAAGTGATAAATGCGTTTTAGAGGAAAAGAGTGAAATTTGGAACCACGATTGAATCTGGGCCGTTGGATTTGTGTCTTCTATTGTGGACGGTCCTGCTTTTAAAGGGGAAATTTTTGAAGGCCTGCTCTGCTTATTTTATTTACCTCAAATAAACAAAAACTTTAAAACACTTTCACGTTTTAACACAAAAATAACACACTCCAATTTCTTAATGGCAATGAGATTTTCAATAAATGGTAATGTGATTTTACTACTATTAGTCAATGCACCATAAGGAATTAGTATGGTATTTTTTGGTAATAGTTAAAATAAAGGCTAGTATTTGGAGACTTGTAAATATAGTTATCTACCAATTGTAAAAAAAAGTAAAAAAATAGAGTTATTAGATTGATATGATACAATAATGGAAGCAAGTTGGGTTAAGAAAAATGGAGACAGCTAAGAGGGACACATGTGTTGTGAGCATGTCAGGGGATCCAAAGGACTCTTTCTTCTCCAACTCATCTTTCACATTTTCGTGGCTCCTCAAAAAGTCTTTTTAAAAATTTCCGTTATGTATGATTTCATTGTCTTTCTTCGAATCTTGAAACATTCAATTTATACTACCACATAGGCGATTTCCATGAGATTTTTTTAAATCATTCGTTCCTAATCATGCTGTTGTATTCGTACTGATATAAATGTTATTATAATCGATTTAAGTCGATCGTATTTGGATGCCTGTTCCAAATTATTAATACGTTTATTTGTTTCGCTTTACAAGAAAGTTTTTTTTTTTGGTGAGAAATAAGTTTTGTTTTCCTTTACAATTTCGTTTATTATATTCTTCCGATCCTTATCCGTACCCATGATTATGGTTGTTCATATCTTACTTCTTCGTTATAAGTTGTTTTATTTTCATTAGTTTTAATGATGATGATTTATATCGAATGAAATAAGTAAAAATATTACTTTCTAGCATAAATGTAAACTATACAATGAAACAAGTAAAAAAAATTACATTCAATGTATGAGTCATGATATATATAAAGATAATACGTTAAATAAACACCTGCTTAACCATATCAAAGAGTTGAAAAGTTCGGTTATGCCATGTCAAAAAGAGATTGTGGCTTTGTTCAGCTATATGGTAATTTTTGTAATGAAGTAAGAGAATGAGGCGAGGCTCCTTCGCAAGGACGCTTTGGTTCCTTGATTTGATTTCGTAAGTTCGATGAATTATCCAACCTCAGCCATAGAGAGACACTTAAACAGTCCACCACCTAAAATTCACCACCGACCAATGAGGCAATGAGCATGTAGGGTCCAAATATAGGTAGGACCAACCGATCAATATCCACAAGGCCACAAGTTGGTATTAGCATCAGCCATCAGGAATGCTTTCGAGCTTCGTCTGTAAAAAATAATATCTCCGAGGCTCCCCTGCCAATAATTTTAGTTATCTTCTTTTCTTTTAGTTCTTAATAAACTTAAAAAAACTTTCGTCTTGATGTGATCCATGAGTCTTATCTTGTAATCATATTATTAACTTACGATAGCAACAACCACAAAATTTTATCGACAACAAATGATCTTACAATATTATTGAGCTATAAGCTTTAGGATAATTTCTTATACATCAAACATTTCTCAAATACCCTACGATCAATAATGAAATACTCTTCCAAAACAACAATCATTAATTAATTCTCTCATAGAAGCACAATTAAACCCCATTAAAGAACAGAACCATGCATGAACGTTGTTACAGTGTTACTAGACTATTAAAACTAAAAAGACAAGTTTTAACGCAAATTAAATGTTGCTTTAGATAAATAATTTGAGAGGAAAAATGATTCATCCTACATATATAGTAAATGTAAAGAACATTATTTATCCCTTCACACTCCATTCTACGTTATTTAAAAGAACAAAAAGGATAGATGTAAGGAAATTATTCATTCACTAGAAAAAAAAATGGACAATTCTTTAAAATACCATCATTTTTGTTTTTAGGACAAAAATACTACAAAATTAAAATTAAATTTTAAATTTTCAAACTCTAAACTCTAAATTTTAAACACTAAACTCTACTCCTTAAATACTATACTCTAAATGTATAATAATCAACTCAAACCAAATATTTAAATTTCCACACCATTGAATAATAATTTGATATTAGTGATATTTTTGGAAACAAAAACAAAATCATGGTATCTTGAGTAATTCCTAAAAAAAAAAAAAAGATCTAAATTCTAACCAAAGTCAATAAAACAATATTTACTTTATGAGATAATATATAGTTTTTTTTTTTTTTTTTTTTTTTTTTTAGGGGAAAAANATATAGTATGCAACAAAATCAATACTATGTAATCTATGAAATTGTAGTATTCAACTCGCAACATATAGGAGATATGTTTTCTCTAATCTTTATGGTTTCACATAGTTTGAGAGTTTGAAACTCACATTTAAATACAAACTCTCGTTTAATCAACTAACCATCAGTACTTCCTTTTTTTTTTATTATCAGTACTTCCTTTTTTTTTTATTATCAGTACTTCCTTCATGATAATATTTCGTTTGTCAACGTACGTTAATTTAAAAAGGAAACGGGATTCTAGGGAAACACCTTTCCTTGGTCACTAAGATTCGAATTCTCTATACTTGAGGATTAAAAACAATTTTATACGAGGTCGAACTCACCACATGTGTAATAGAACCCCACGACACGACATTCTTTAAATGTCTCTAATAATATTTCCCTTTATTTATAGTAATTATTTTGTGAGAAATGTAAGATACTATTAATTTCTTAGAAAATTCCACCACATTTGGACACGTGTCAAATCCTGCATCGATACTTCATCTCACAAACAAACACACAAAGTCACAAACAGAGTCAAAAACAGTGACTCTGTTCTAAAACCAAAGCAGCTTCCCAAGAAGATCAAAAGCCTGAAATGTGCGATCCATCTTAATCGCTTTGTATTATTGATATTATTACATCACTTCCTAAAATTCCGGTAAACTCCTTCTTTCCAGTATACTTCCAAAAAAAGTTGGTTCCTTTATCTCTCATATTTCTCTCTTCAGTGAATTTAATTGGTTCTTCTGTCTTCTGAGCAAGAACAGAGGAGCTCTGTCTCGCTGCCTCTTATTTATTTTCAAGAACATGTGTGTTTGATTGATTCCGTCTTTGTTCTTGTCTCTGAAAAGTGATTTTCTGTTTTGTTTAATTGACTTTTGAGAGAACATATCATATATAAACATTTTTCTGTTACAGTTGCAGAAATAATGGAGAGGTATGAGATACTGAAGGATATTGGGTCTGGTAATTTCGGAGTTGCAAAACTTGTTCGTGACAAATTCTCCAAAGAGCTTTTCGCTGTTAAGTTCATCGAGAGAGGCCAAAAGGTCCTCTAAACTCTCTATGGCTAA
The DNA here is from genome assembly GCA_900406345.1 of Erysimum cheiri. NCBI lineage: Eukaryota > Viridiplantae > Streptophyta > Magnoliopsida > Brassicales > Brassicaceae > Erysimum > Erysimum cheiri. Next base: position 8,175 of record OVAQ01000722.1, read on the forward strand.
TTAACTATATATTAATTTCTCTGATTTTCTTAATATGTTTATTTGTGGTTGTTTATGAAGATTGATGAACATGTACAAAGAGAAATCATGAACCACAGGTCGCTCATCCATCCCAATATAATAAGATTCAAGGAGGTAATATATACAACAATGTGTTTTTATTTTGTTTGTTGGGTTACTTAATGGATTTTCTTTATAAAATTGATGATATATATAGTTTGAATATAGGTTTTATTGACGACGACGCATTTGGCGCTAGTAATGGAATACGCCGCCGGAGGAGAACTGTTCGGAAGAATCTGCAGCGCCGGAAGATTCGGTGAAGACGAGGTCTTTCTTTACTTTATTTAATTAATTGTCATCATTATCTAAATAAACATTCTTGAAAACGATTAGATCATCTAAAGTTGTGTGTAAAATATGGTTTTTTCAGGCAAGGTTTTTCTTTCAGCAGCTCATATCAGGAGTTAATTACTGTCACAGTCTTGTAAGCAACATTCCAGTTCAATCTAACAAACGTGGTTTATTTGTATTTGCAATGAAAGCCAAAACTAAATGTGTTTTGTTTGTTTTTGTGTATGGGGAATATTTAGCAAATATGCCATAGGGATCTAAAGCTAGAGAACACGTTATTGGATGGAAGTGAAGCGCCACGTGTAAAGATCTGCGACTTCGGATATTCAAAATCAGAAGTTCTTCATTCGCAGCCAAAGACAACAGTAGGAACACCTGCTTACATTGCACCTGAAGTCCTTTCCAAGAAAGAATATGATGGCAAAATCGCTGATGTTTGGTCTTGTGGAGTCACCTTGTATGTAATGCTTGTTGGTGCTTATCCTTTTGAAGATCCCTCTGATCCTAAAGATTTTCGGAAAACCATCGGTCGGATTCTGAGATCTCAGTACGCTATTCCTGATTATGTCCGAGTTTCTGGTGAATGCAAACATCTCCTCTCTCGTATATTCGTCGCCAACCCTGAAAAGGTATTAAAATGTTCTCTTTCAACTTTAAAGATATATATTATTTGGATTTGGATGTTTTATTTTTGATTCTGATTAAGCTTAATATTGTAATATTGGACGACAGAGAATAACGATAAAGGAGATACAGAATCATCCTTGGTTTCTCAAGAATTTGCCGGTGGAGATGTCGGAAGGATCATTGAGGATGAACGGTCCATCGACTCAAACAGTGGAAGAGATAGTGTCGATCATTCAGGAAGCTCGGAGATCGATCACCGTAGATACTGGACTCTCTGGTGCTGGTGGCTCCGGCGGAAGCAGTGGTGGTGCCATTGGAAGTTGCAGTATGGATCTCGATGACTTGGACGAAGATTTTGACGATATCGATACCGCTGATCCCCTTTCCCCTTTGTGACCATTTTATTACCTAAACGAAAGCCAAAGACTTCATGTTTCTGAAGCTGATACATCGATGCACAGACGTGAAGATAATTGTTCCTCAGAGATTGTTTATTTAAACCTATCATTTGAGTGTGAAAACATTCGATTTTAATATTGCAACAAATGTTATCTATTAGACATTTTTATACATGCATGATACGTATAAAAAGTAAAAACAGAAACATAATGTGTGTATTTAGTTACGTAATAATTTTTTAATTTATATATATAAAAATCGAGTTTTCTATAAAGAGTTCTCTGTCACACTTATTTTCGCAAATTTGGCAAATACAACAACACAAGTTAGGAAGAATTTTAAACGGAAAATGAAAAAAAAAAAAAAAAAACGAGATCAGTAGCAATTAAGTAGACTCCAAACAGTTTGCTCGACTTGTTCCCATGATTCAGCTGTCCGAAGTTCGTCCCAAATACTGAACATGGCACCCAACACATTCTCTTCATGTAAAATACAGTAACACCTGAAACCCATCACAGTTACAGATCATTCAACACAAGAGGCTTCAAGGCTTTTATTTATCAAGTTTACGACTGTTTTACTACTTACATCGTACGGTAGGAAGGACACAATACTTTCTTCCTCGTACTGTATGTTGTTGTTGTTCCATTCTCTGGCGACGACTTACTTCTGATTAATGGAAGTCCATAACTTTCTAGAAGCTTCTTGAAAAGATCATTGTCTCCTCTAAAGACGTCCAAGTATATTGGTATCAAGTCGCAGATGGGATCTCCTGCAATTTCCTCACTCTTTCAGAAAACTCTCCAAATTTGGGCATTTAGTTTTATGAATTAGGGAGTAAAACGTACCTATGGACAAATCGCTGAAGTCGAGAATATGACTGGGACGCCATGAATTGTGTTGACCATCAACTGAATCATCTGCGTATGGTTCCATGTGAATGTTGTCGTCCATGACGTCTGAGTGTATCCAAGTGCAGGGCTTGATTTCATCTCCACCATTTGCGTCCTGGAATCCCAGAAAAAGGTTATTTTTAATTCGATCTCAAAGAGGTATAGGCAGGTTCCTAAAAAAAAGAGAGAGATAAGAGTAGCAACCTTGAAAACGTTGAGTAAATCTACAAAAAAGTCATCGGGAATGTATTCGTCTATTTTGCTCATTAGAGCCTTAGGAATAGGATTTCCCCTGAGAGGTTCAAACAAAATAATCACCAACAGTAAGCTTATATTAGTGCAAAAAGGCAAATGAAAACAAAATCATATATGGAAAGCTTCAAGCGTACCAGTTTTCTAGACGACTAGTGACGTCCTTCTTCTTTTGATACAGAGCATCGACATAAACTTTCCATTCTGCTGGAATGTTTAACTCCTCATGAACAGCATTCACGTTCAACAACTCAGGATGTGTGACTGGTGGATATGGCAATAGATGAAGGTTGCGTAGTTGTTGTCCCAGAAAGGAAGCTAAGTTCTGAGCGTCGTTCCACGTCAGATCATCCCTTCTACAACAAGAGCTTTAAGTTAGAGATCATACATTTTGTTTTAAAGATGAGTCATGCGTAAACAAAGGAGGAGGAAAAGGAATCTCACAGTTGGGCAAATATCTTCCCTTTGCATCTTTTGGTTATAATATACGGCCAAACATGTGAACTCAATGAACCGAAAGAATCGGGTGCTGGTTTCCCCTGGTTTCTATGTTCACGTAACGTTTTGTTCCAAATACCAAATGGGAATTCGCTGTTCAACATTGATGCATCAAAATCGAAATTGGAGCTAGAGATAATGTCTGGGATTCTCTTGCCATCCCAAGGGACAACTTTGTAAGATCCTTTTTCAAAGAAAAGGATCCCGCTTGCTAGAACATCAGGAATATGTGCTTTCAGAGGAGAATCAGCTCGGCCAAGAATGTCATAAAACTCAAGCTACACAAAAAAAGACAAAAGAGTTACAATCATAAAAATTGCACATGGGGTGCTAAAGTTATTGTATAAAGATTACTTGCCTCAGTTCCAAGACCGTACATAGATTGTTCCAGCCCTCCTTCAACAAACAGTTTTATCGCGTAGTCAGACAACAGGTAGACCTAACAGAAAAGATAAGAAAAGTCAGAGCAAATACGTGACATAACTCGGAAAAATTAAGGAACTATCATGCGGAAGTTTTCTAAGAGAGACAATCAACTCACAGGGTTGCTACCAGTTCCAACTGGAAGCTTTTCATCTTCGGTAACAAATGGCAAGTTGTGGAAAGTACATACTTCCTCTAGGCATCGCAACCATTTCTCAGCATTTAAAGCAATGCATGCTCCCTAACACGGAAACCAAAGAGAAAGCGCTAAGCATTGATGATGGAGAGATACTCATAAGACTATACACTAAAATTTTAAATCGTGGGTTTACCTTCCATATTAATTCTCTCATCTCAGGCTTCAGAACCCATAGCTTGGATAGCCAGGCCCTCATTTCCCGTTGACCTACAGAGTTCCCCATAGACCATGGGAAATTGTAATGGTCTCTTTCTTTATCAAGAAACGAAGCCAGGAAATCAATATCATATGAGAATCCATTCCTCCACATATTGTATCTCTTTGATACTCCATTCGCATCCTCTCCGTGGTTTTCAGTCTCTCCCCCTCCATTCATCCGTATCCTTTTCTCTTTCCTGGTAAGGTCTGAATAGCTCAAAGTATTGTCGTCCTCATCGTGTGTTTCGTTTTCTAAATCTTCAGAATTTCCATCATCAAGAGCAAGAAGCCCAGCACGACAAACCCCTTTGTGATGGTAACCAGGCGCCATATCCAAACACACGAACCCAAAGTTTTCTTTGTTCACAAAATTCTGAGTAACAGCTACTGTTGGTTCAAGATTGAGAATGCAGTGCCACCAACCACTTGGAACATAAATTGTTTCCCCAGGTAGTAGTGTACACTCAATCGGTTTGTCTTCGTCGGCAAGGAGAGGATAATAGTCTAGCCACCACTGTGCATGGATCGAAAACTATTAACAGGATACAGTAAAGAAGAATCAAAATGGCAATGTTTGAACAATTCAGCTATATACCTGCAGAGATGAGGGGGTATCGATGGTGACATCACCATCATCTTCATTTACATGGACTGTAACACCTAGAGGCACTTTTCCAGGGGGATACAATGCCCATCTATTAGCAAAAAATTGACATCATCCTCAGATTATAGTATCACCTAATTTCAGCGAAGCAATGGAGGAAGGGGGAATAATATTGCAGGAAACAAGAACTTCGAACAGAAAAGTGGAAGACAAATACATGTGCATTCACAAAAATGTCCATGAACTGAGATCAAGAAGTCTAGGGACTAGCAAGCTTGATCACAGTCCCTAACCAACCCAGGCTTATGAGATCAGATAACTACAATGGCAACTACCTTTATAATTAAAAACGTGAATACTAACAAAATCAAGAACAAAATTTTATACTTATTTTTGGTTCATACGACAGGCTTAATGCCATTAACCAGTTCTGTTATCCTAAATTTTATGAAGCACTCAAATGTCTGTGACAGACGACTACCAATTAGAAAATAAAATACTTAGTCAAGCAAAAAAAGGTATCTACCTTTTCCGGCCACAAAGCAGGGTGTTCCAGGCGCTGGTAAGAGCTGGATCGACATGCCAAGATGCACCAGACCTCTCCGGACCAACTATTAGCCATCTGTATGGTGGACGACTTTCTTTGTCTAAGATCTCAAACCAATCCTCTTGAAACAAATGAGGCACACTATAGTCTTTCAATAATTCAGGAGCAGCATCTCCAAACTACATGAAATGTCGAATCCTTAAATGCATGTGTCAAACACTAACACGTTTGGATTATGCTACAACTCCATCACTGATGTGAAGAGAGTTTTACACAACTGTTTCTCATACCTTGTCATCGAAAACGTATAGAGGATCTTCATCCCGCTGGAGTTTCATATACGAGATGTAATCCTTGAACTTCATGGAAATTTTGTTGGGACTCCTCTGAGATATTCTAAACGGGACATCACCATATTGCTCTGATAGTTGGTCGATTGTCCAAGTATTACTGGCTGGCCAAGAATCAGTAAGGCCAGAGAGCAAAACCTAAACCATAAAAAAGGAACAACATCACAAAAAACTCTCGTCTGAAAATGTGTAACAGATCACACCTCCTGTTCTAGCACAGCCAGGCATAACCTTGCATGTATACATGATTTAAAGGATTGGAACGTACAGGTTTCTTGGCGTCGTATTCCTTGGAAAACTCATCCAAGGAGATATCTCTCCTACGTTCGACATTCCCATCATCAAAAGAGAACCCTTCAAGAGATGTATTACACCTATAGAATCGTTTATACAAGTAGAGCGAAGAGAACTCTGCGCAAGAGAGGCGTCCGTGAGAACCAAAATGATCATATCGTAAGAGAATGGAATAAACAACCGAGAAGTCATATAATGATCCTGAAACAACGAGTAAACTATGCATGAAGCAATTACCATCAAAATGCAAAGGTTTTCTGTATGCGTCATTTTCTTGAGCAACTCCTTCTCTGTATAGCAGAAAAGCAATCACTCGCTATAGTTTTAGATAAGCAGGCAAAAAGACAACTCGAGGGAGAATCTGATAGCTCCCAACATTATTATCCAAAAGTCACATATCTAAAGACAATTTGTATGTTTCCATTGAACATAAAACAAAAAGTATTCCCAAGTACTTACAGATGCAATGTGGTTTTTTTCCAAGAACCTTTGTACTCAAGAGGACCTTTTGCTCTTCTGAGACACATGCTCATCCATAATGGTTCTTCGTTGCATAGAATATACATGACACTGTACATCAAATATATAAATAACAGATTAATCACAAACAAATCCTTAGCTGTTCATAATAAGAACAAATGTTTCTGAAATCAAAATCCTGACTTGCTAAGAATGCGAATTCATCTAATTAGGCTCTAACTTTGATTTTAATTCGATCGATCAGTCAATAGAGAGAATTTAGAAAACCTGCTGACGCAAGAGAGGTGAGCGATATCTCGGGGAGCAAGGTATTCGAGAAGAACAGAGATGGTCTCATCTGGGAGGACACTGAGATTACCGAGAGCCTCTGGTCGCCGATCTCTCTGTCCTAAAGTCGTCATTTGAATCTGCTTTTTGCTACGAAATTTCGAATTCTCTCTGCGATCTGATTGCTTTTCTTCTAGCAAAATTTGAACTCTGGGCTTTTTTCTCGGCGCAGTGGCGCGTGATGATCCGAGTCTCCTGTGGTCACCGAGTGCGCGTAAATGCCTTGTCGCACGTTGTACGCGTTAACGATATCGAACTACCTTACGGCGTCGTTTCAACGATCGAATCTGATATCAAGGGACATCGCGTTTAGCTTACGCAAATCGTTTGTAAAGCGGATAAAACGCGTTTCATCTAAAAGAAGAAACAGTAGGAAAAAAAACCTTAACAAATAAAACGACGACGTGCTGCAATAAACGGCACGTAGTCTCGAGTTATGGCCTTTTGGGCTCTATGTAGGCGTGAGGAAATTGAACATAAAATGGGCTTACGAAATGTTATTGGACGGATTGAAAGAATAAAGTACGTTGGGTCGAATCTAAAATAAGAGCTCTACCGTCATTTTTGGGAAAAAAAATAATCTTTTATATGAAACAAATTTTTATTTTTATTTCAAAATGTACATTCTGGTTTGGTTTTGTTTTTCAATCGGAATAACTATGCACTGTAACTTTTTTTTTTTTGTTTTTTACTTTAGTGAGTTTTGGGGTTATCCAAATCTTCCGAAGTCGATGCAGTAGCAGCCACTGTCCCAACCTTTTCTGTCAAGGCACAATCATTCCCACAGTAATTAAGAAAAAAATGGAACAACATGCCGTTTCTAGCTTACACAAACCACACGCAGTTTGCATACCGTATCCAGCACAAGGCCACATCAACCCAATGATGAAACTAGCCAAGCTTCTCCACGCCAGAGGCTTCCACGTCACTTTCGTCAACACCGACTACAACCACCGCCGTATCCTCCGGTCACGTGGCTCTCACGCTCTCGACGGGCTCCACTCGTTTCGCTTCGAAACTATCCCCGATGGTCTTCCTTGGACCGACGTCGACGCTAAGCAGGATATGCTCAAACTTATTGACTCCACAATTCACAATTGTCTAGCTCCCTTCAATGATCTCCTTTCCCGGTTAAACTCCGGTTCTGATGTACCACCGGTTAGCTGTATCGTCTCTGACGCTTCAATGAGCTTCACAATTGACGCGGCGGAGGAACTTAAGATTCCGGTGGTTCTCCTCTGGACGAACAGTGCTACTGCTTTGATCTTGTATCTCCATTATCGAAATCTCATCGAGAAAGGGATAATTCCTCTCAAAGGTATGTATTCATCGATTGATTTTATTATATGATTGTTTTGAAAATTCTCTCTATAATCATTGCGAATTTGACCAGATTCGAGTGACTTACGGAAGCATTTAGAGACGGAGATCGATTGGATACCTTCGATGAAGAACATTAAGCTTAAGGATTTTCCAGATTTCGTCTCCACGACGGATTCTAAAGATCCGATGATTAGTTTCCTCTTACATGTAACCGAAAGAATCAAACGAGCTACTGCAATCTTCATCAACACTTTCAAAAACCTCGAGCATAACGTTCTCTTATCTCTGCGATCTCTTCTCCCTCAGATCTACTCCGTTGGACCGCTCCAGGTCCTCGAGCACCGTGAAATTGATAAGAACAGCGAAGTCGGAAAACTAGGATCGAATCTATGGGAAGAAGAGACGGAATCTTTGGATTGGCTTGATACTAAGGCGGAGAAAACTGTGCTTTATGTTAACTTCGGGAGTTTAACTGTTTTGACGAGTGAGCAAATCTTAGAGTTCGCTTGGGGTTTAGCGAGGAGCGGGAAAGAGTTTCTCTGGGTGGTGCGATCTGGTATGTTCGACGGAGATGATTCGATTCTTCCGGCGGAGTTTCGATCGGAGACGGAGAATCGAGGCATGTTGATCACAGGGTGGTGTTCTCAGGAGAAGGTACTTTCACATCCGGCGATCGGAGGATTTCTGACTCATTGTGGATGGAATTCGATGCTGGAGAGTATGTTCGCCGGTGTTCCGACAATCTGTTGGCCTTTCTTCGCCGATCAGTTGACGAATCGAAAGTTCTGTTGCGATGAGTGGGGGATTGGGATGGAGATCGGCGAGGAAGTAAAGAGAGAGAGAGTGGAGGCGGTGGTTAAAGAGCTCATGGACGGAGAGAAAGGAAAAAGGTTAAGAGAGAAGGTAATGGAGTGGCGGCGAATGGCGGACGAAGCTTCGGCGCCACCGTCTGGTTCGTCGTACGTTAATTTTGAAACGGTGGTTAATAAAGTCCTTACAGGTCACGCGATTAGATCGACTTAATTGGGCTCTACGTAGCTAAAGTCCCGTTATAAACGGCCCAATTGTTTCCAGCTATATATCTGCCAATATATGAGATAATGAGAACGTTTAAATCTCGTTTGGGCTTGGCTTTAGATGAAATTAACTAAAGGTATAAATCACAATCTTAAACGCTGTATACGTCAGCCCAAAAAAAAAAAAAACGCTGTATACTTTTGCAAGTTGCACTTGCAACAATCTATAAGTTTTCTCGCAGATTCTATAGTTTATATTTAGATCCGTATTGAAGCTCCCAAGAAAATGAGAGGATATAAAGGTGTAAAAAGATATGGGAGAAAGCATATAGCGTAAAGTTGAAATTATTAGAAATAAATATAAATGAGTAAAAAGAATATGAAGAACTCGATTTATATATTTTCCGTCAGAAAAGAGAAAAAAACAATGACAAGAGTGTAAAGAGATAGAGCTGTCTTTAAGTTTTTGACAGTCTTGAGTGGTCTTCTTGGGGCTCAAGTCATAGCTCTGGTTGAGAAATAAATGAATTAGCTGTGTTCTTTTTTTCACAGAGAGGTAAAAATGTGAAGATTGTACAAATTGGGAAATGAGAGAGAGATCAAGAAGAAATAGGTTCTTTGGTGTTGCTGATTGTAATTTCAGGAGCAGTCGTTGCTTCGCCTTCTGCTGATACTTGTTGTGGTACTGCTTCAGTTTCTAGAAAAAAATACCATAAAATAGGATTATATATATATATATATATATATATATATATGGATAAAATCAGACAATAGTATATTCTAATTATGCAACTTAATCAGATTAATTTAGATGAATAATCTGAGTAAAAGTTTTTGACCAAAAAAATTGAGTAAAAGCTTATTAATCTTTTCATGACAATAATATTGAAAACGATGACAAAAACCAAATGCAATGATCAATATGTTAGATTTAGACACACACATAGTGTCCAAAACGAATATGCATATGTACCACACATAAAAATATACGTTTGTGTAGATGTTGTCAGTGTATGGTGGCTTCACTGGCATGACGATTGGCGACCAAATTGACAGATGATAGAAGAGACACATTTACCAATGTAATGAGATAGACAGCTCACTCCACATGCATCCTTTATTCACTGTTTTCTCCAATCATTCACTCTCCTTTTCTTTTCCATTTCTAACCCAAATCCCTTTTCTTTTTTTGCTTAGAGTGCATAAAATTTTTGTTTCTTTTTCGAGTTTAAGACAGCATAAAGGATCAACTACGTCCATGAATGATCAATGCAATCACACGTGATGAGAAACGATGTCGTTCGATAAGAGAGAATAATGTATATTTATAGAAAAAACCAATGACAAACAATTTAATAATGTTGATTTGTTAGGAATTTCAAGTCTCGATCGATAATGAATAAATTGGTAATTTGTGTCACCTAATTATTAGGTTAGATCACATATTTGATTAGATGTGAGATTCTTAACATGTATGTTCGATATGATGGTTCTTCTAAGCATCATGAGCCGAATGACATGTTTTTTATCGACAACCAACAATCTAGGGGTTTGATATCATATGTTAAGTTATATGAGTTTATAACTCAAAACTAATTAGTATGAGTAGATTGACACTTGTCACAGCTGATATACTAGTTTAATTTATATCTTACTTAGATATATATATAGAATTCCTAACTAAATAAATAAAAATGGTGAAGAAGGTAAGTACGTACCGGTTGAGGAAGAGAGTAGTCCTTGGAGTGGAGGGGCAAAAGAGGAATTGGATGGGTAAACGAGGAAAGAAGGAGAAGAAAACCGCTGATGATGATGATGTTGAGGATTATATGGTTGAGGAAGATGATGATGATGTTGGTATGGTACTCTAGGAGCTTGAAGAGAATAGCCGTAATAGTAAGGAGAAGGCATGATGGTTGCTCCTGATGATGATGGTGATGTTGCTCCCCCTCCATACAGTTGCTGTTGCTGCTGATAGTACTGTGCTTGTTGCAACTGTGTGTTGTACAGTGCCTGTGGCATGTATATATGATCATCATAATCGCTGTCTACGTTTACAACAAACATGCATGTGCTAATGTTTTCCATGCATTATGTAAGTGGTCGACATGTGCAAGATACGTTGTACGTAAAATCTATTATTAATTTCATATCTTGCACTCATGATTAAATTCGATTTTGATTTATGTTCATGCTGCGTATGTATATATATGTCAGTGAGAGAAAGAGGGATCGGACTTACTTGGTGGTACCCAAATTGATCAGGGTTGTAGGTGTACCTGAAAAAATGAAGAATTGAATGAATTTAATTTCTATGAAAACTTAGAAAAATATGTTTCCTCAGAAAAAATAAATTCAACTAGTTTATGACTAAAATTGAAACACATTAATATAATATAAAAAATATATAAAGAATAACCTTTCTTTTAGTATTACTCAGTACTTACATTCTTGCACGTTAAGGTTTTCTCAACTTCCATATCCGACTAATTTTGAAGATGATCAATTATATAATACATTGCAGCATCGTTTTATCTACTTATTTATGTTATCATATTTACAGCCTGACAACAAGTGGCTCGATTGGCGCATTAAATTGTCTCCTACCATTTCTATCGCAATGGTCCATGTCCTTATCTATCGGAAACATTTATAAGTGATCTCTAAACTAGATCCTTGGGGTTCAAAATGATTGGAGCCATTTAATTAGCTTTCTAAAAATCGATATATAATAGCTTACCCGTAGGAAGGATACATGAGCTGGGCAGCTGCAGCCGGTGGTAGCGGTGCAGCCATCCCGGTATAGGCTGATGGTCCTCCACTTTGGTACTGACTCGGACTTCCTGTTTGTCCTCGACCTATAATTAAGGAAATAGTCAACTAAACTATTGAAAAAGTACATTGCTCTCAAAATTGGATTTGATTGGTTATATTTATGTTGTATATTAAACTACGCACATAACATTATTGAAAAATGAACTTCTAATTCCAACGAGTATAACTAATCTCGTTTATGTTATATATATACGATCAAATACCTTTAAAACAATCATGATAACGTACCAAACTATTAATTATATATATATATATTAAAACTCATCAGATAAACTAATCCTCTCGAATGTACAAAAAGAAAGATATTACGGAATTAATCAAGTTAAAGAAACAAACCTCGAGGTGGCGATGGGCGAGGTCGTCCAAAAGATGCAATATTACAATTGGCTTTTCTTCCGTCGATCACTGGATTAGGATCAGCGACGGCTTTCGTGGCAGAATCTGCCTCCCGAAACGTCACCTAAATTAACGATCGGAGTAACCCAAACAAATAAACCCTTTAATAGATAGAAGATACATTAATATAATTAAGAAAATTTGAGAGAAAAAAAACTTACAAATCCGTAGCCTTTAGATTTGCCGGTGTTTTTATCGGTGATGATGACGGCTTCGAGAATCTCTCCGAACTGATCGAAGTAACGACGCATTTCTTCGGTAGGAGTTTCCCATGCTAATCCTCCAACGAATACTTTGGTGTAAGTTGTGTCTCCGAACGGTGATCGGTAATAGCTCGTTTGAGACATCAATTAGTTAATTATTTTTTTATAACAAATATGACGTACTTTTTCCGATGATGATGATAATTATACCTCAAAATAATATAATAGAATAAATAAATAAATATGGAAAATTTAGGTACTTGTCTAAAACAATAGGGAAATTAAATAAAAAGCGATTTGGAATGGACAAAGTTGGCTGATCTTTATATCATCAAAGGTTGTTTCTGGTTGGGCAAAGAGAAGAGAGACCAATCAAAAGGTTGCAAATTGCAACCCTTGAAACGGTGTCGTATTTGTCTCCGACCCTACACATACGGAGAGGAGGGAGAGGGAGAGGGAGAGAGAAAAGATTGTTTGGGGATGTTAAGAATTGGGATTGGAGGGTTTTGTAAGAAGGAGAAGGAGAAGGAGAGAGAGAGAGAGTGACAAGGCAGCACTTGAGTATGTCTTCGCTGTCTAATATGCCAGGTTTTAACATTATAGCTCCTCCACAACTTTTCTTCTCTATTATATAGATTTTGATATCTTCTTTTTAGTTATAACGACGTTTTTATGGTGTATTTAATAGTTTATGTAATATGCAGATTTATTTCTTTCTTAGCTATACAGTTTACCAGATATATAATGTGATTGATTTCTATTAATTTTATATCAATTGAGTATAACCAATGGTAGGTTTCAAAGAATGTCAGTTTGTTTTGGATGTTATTAGAAATAAACTTATTATGTTAATACTGAATATTACATTATTCAATCAAGGATTTAGAAAAATATAAATTATAATCTGTCGTTATTAGAAATATATTGAATATTTGGATGTTTCTATTTGACCTAAAAATTTTAGGTGATTGAAGGAAAATTATCTTAAATCCCTATATAGTACATTTAGTAATAATACATATTATGTTAAAACTACAGTTGTTTGATAAGTTCTATATTTTGTTTTATCATTTCCCATGTTCTCAGTTGAGTTGGTCTCTTGTCCTCTTCCTCCTGCTTGTCTCTGTAGGTTTCGTGTGATACATATACTGATGATAGTTTAATTTCTTTTCACTATATACCTTTCCATATTAATTTATAATGCAGATGTATATCTTTTTCTATTGAATAATGGAACCTATTCCTTATTCTCACATGCTAACATGTACTTAACCTTCCTTTAATCATTAGCTTACTGGAAAGCTATGAACGGACGAAAAAAAGAACAGTCTGGATTTTAGAATTACATTCTTTTTATCATTTATATTTTCATATAGTTAGATCATTCTAAATTCGAAGATAAATTTATTTTCGAATATAATGGGCATAATTAATTTCGTGATCCCATAGTCGATTTGGGTATATTATCATAAAGAAGGACATGTATAGCTAACTGACAACCCGATCTTCATATTATACAAATAAATATATATGCACTCAATCATATATATAATATATTGTCAAAACGATGTAAAGTATGTGTGTGTGTCAAATATCAAATATTTGTTTAATGATTAAGCCAAACAGATTTTGTAATGAGTTTTCATGATTAGTGGAAGTCCATTATTCTTCCCACCAAACAATATGGAAAATAAATCAAAATATTGACGAAGAGGCTCTTGACTTTCGGATAGATCCCTTTAAAGATTTATCATCCTCCATATTTACAACTATGAATCTATAATTATAGTGATCATGTAGTCATGTTGAATCAGCCATAATATTCTTAGTGTCTAGTGCAATTTTAAATACATGGTCTTTACTTATTAATTAAGTGCATTATATATATATATATGGTTTCAAGCCACGTTAGTTGGTGTATAATCTAAATTTTACATTCTTAGATTATATGAGACGACTCTAACGAAATTAATATTCTTTCCACCATCTATATATTCTCTCAGTTAACATGACCTCATAACACACACACACACACACACGCATACATATCGCCCGAGAATTATATGATTATTTTAAAATTTAAGCGTACATTTAGATGAAAATGTTTAGCATTTTTGTTATTTCTGACCATTGCTTTATCTACTTTTTTTTTTTGCGATCTAAGTTTTATATGTTCCTTCACATATATATATATATATATATATAGTTGAAGTGGCCTTACCATTCTTTCAACTTTTTAAAATGTATACTATTATTATTTTTAATAAAAATATTTTGACTTGGAAATTAACTCAGAATTGAAACGATACGCACTAAACCCCGCTGTTTCCATGTTCGTCACATAATGAAGACATGATATGTATTGTTATCACGAAAATAATATGCAGAACTAGAAAAAACATTTGACGGCGTCAACCAAAAAAAATTAATCTCTCTTATTAGTCGATTATCCTAGACCCCAACTTATGTTGAAATAGCTAAAAAGAATCATCCGTCCACGAATCATCTATCTAGCAACGCTTCGACTAACATATCAAATTGACTTATCTAACAATTTAGGTCTTCAAAATAGTACTATTATATTATGCTTAACTGCTTATATGTGTGTGTGTGTGGGTGTGAAGTTGAATTGGAAGATAAAAGGCATATATGAATGTATTGTAAAAGATTACATGAGATGAGCTTTCATAGACGCACGCACGCACGACCGTCCTTATTTCGCATCATCATTTTTAATCCCCTTTTTGCTGTTTTTTTTTCACCAAGTCCACCCTTTATATATGTTGTATTTCTATCGTTAAATATAATACAAACTCAATATTTATGTACAAGAAAACAACATTAAAAGACAAGTTGTGGTGGATATCCAACGAAACATTCTATTTTGTGTAAATGATCACCAAATTAGAAAGGCTTGAAAAATTTCAAAAGAATATTTATCAAACAACAAGCTAATAACTTGCTTAAATGTGTACCAGCGCGCACACAATTATCCATGCCTGCTTATTCTTTTCCCAAAAGACGAAATATTATTCTTATAAAAAACTGGCTTTGAACGGTATTTGTTTGTTTTGAAATCTAAGACATTTGATTCATCCATTTAAGACTTTATTTAAAACCAAAGAAAACTGTTTCTTAACTATACATAAACAAATACTAGACTTTTGAAAGTCTTTGAGTATATTCTTAAAATTTTATGACCGATAATTTTCTTATAAATGAATACATTGTAGTTCATTTTTTATAAACTGGATTAAACAAAAATCAAATTAGGGACAAGGGAGACATGTAAAGCACCGTGGGACCAGGCAACGTGGCAAAGAGGAGAGACAGTTGGAAGGAAGTTTAAAGAAGTTTAGAGAGAGCTGAAAGAAGAAATTAGGAGAGATTCTGTGAACTGTCAGCTCCTTCCACGTGGACTTCCTGTCAGACTTAACTGCTTTCAAATTTGTTGTCTGAATAGTGAAAACAATAGCGTCATCGATCAGTGATTCAATTTTTTATAACGAGAATAATTGTTTTGGACCTTTTATGCTTTTAGTAGTTAGGAAAAGATGGCTAACCGAGAAAAATAGTTTTGGTTTTGTTTAAAATTCAACTGAGTTTTCTTTGCTTGAACATTTTTCCATTTGAGAACCATAGTCTCGCGGTGTCAATCAACGGTCAAATACTGATTAAAACAATCATTTTAAATGCCCCATA
The DNA here is from genome assembly GCA_900406345.1 of Erysimum cheiri. Classification (NCBI taxonomy): domain Eukaryota; kingdom Viridiplantae; phylum Streptophyta; class Magnoliopsida; order Brassicales; family Brassicaceae; genus Erysimum; species Erysimum cheiri. Next base: position 24,095 of record OVAQ01000722.1, read on the forward strand.
ATTGATCTCATAATCATTGAAATAAATCTATATAATTGTTTCACTCATAGAACATATTATTTTTAGTATACACAATATATCTTAAAATTACCTTGAAAATGGGAGCATCTGGTCCATGTATTTCTAAATTTGCATGTTTTTCCAAATTTGATGTATAAATCTAGAAATACACAAGTGAACTGAGCACGTATAACGATTACACATTTTTGTTGTTTACTCAGTTGGCGATGTATATAAGTAATTATATTTTCAAGTCAATCAACACTTATGTATATTACCAAAAGAAAAAGAAAAGAAAGATGGTTGCCGTATTCACAATATATATATTTACATCATATTACTGGAAAGTAGTCTTCTTGAATTACATTTTTAAACATTCCAATGTATTTGGATTCGATCATAAACATTCCAACATATATAATTTTATTTTTTAACAAACAAAAAGTAAAAAAATTCTGACATTGGCTTCATAAAAGAAACAATGACCAAGCTTAAGAAAAAACACATACATATAAATGATGAATTCCAAACAATATGCATCTGGGGTGGTGGCGCAGTTGGCTAGCGCGTAGGTCTCATAGCTACTGAGTGATCCTGAGGTCGAGAGTTCGAGCCTCTCTCACCCCATTTTCTTTTAAGTTGCTTCGCTTCCACATGTTTTAAATTACTTTTACTTTTCCTCTTCTTTTTTGGGCGATAATAGCCCATGATATTCCCATATCTATAATAATGGGCCCAAATTAATTTTATAATATTTTCAAATTTGGGCCTCTACGAAACCCACCAGGTTCGAAGGTTTTTTCATTCATAAATGAAGAAGTGGCTCATCAGTCATGTCATGGTCATGAACGCGTCACAAAGCAATTATGCAACTATTCAATTATTCGAGAGAGATAAGTAAGTTAGCACAATGATAAAAAAGATTAAAGCATGAGGATATTGGTACCCATCTAAATCACTTGAAAACTCCACATATATATCACTCAACGTTATGGCTCATTAGTCATTTTCTCTCTCTCTCGCTTCAATTCTCTCACATGTTCCCTAAGTTTTCATTCGTATAAATTCGTCCCTACAACCACACATTTAAAGGAAAACCGTCACACCCAAATAGGTTAAAAATTCAATCGCCGATATCTATCTATACAAAACAAACTATTTTTATTCAATTCCATTGGTTTAAAATCTTTCAATTTGAGTCACTCAAATTTTCATCTTGAGTGGTGAACCATCATCATTAATGATCGGAATGTGTAGATAGAAAAGGGTTTTGGTTTATAAGAGATCCACATGCAATGGCATGTGTGCACATGAGGAACTTAAGAGCCGAGCGATATTGTGGCAATGCCTTTTATAATATTTGACGTGAAAGAAAGAGAGAATTGAAAGGGAGAAGGGAGCCCCCACCAACGTTAAAAGAAGTCACATGGCATTTCTTTGTTAATTAAATGATTTTTACTATTCATTTCATCATAATTATTCCTTTGAGAATTATGTCAAATCCCCTTTTTCTTTGAGACATGGTCCATCTATCCCATTTATCATTTATGATTTGTGCCTTCCATCGTTATCCTACGACAATAATTTTTCAAGTTTTTATTTTCATTTTAGGGTTAATCTATTTAAATTATGACTTATTATGGCATATCATATTGCTTTGCCGTCTTAGCGGTTTTTTATAATCTTTTTTAAAATTCAATTTTTTTAGAATTTACTAAACATTTTAAATGTTATATATTAACATTAAAATCGATGAAAGATAAGGAATAGTAGCATGATAAAATAGCATAAACACTTTCTTTTTTTTTTTTTTTTTTTAATTTTTTTTTTTTTTTGGAAAGGGGTTTTTTTTAAAAAAGGGAAAGGGGCCTTGGCCC
>OVAQ01000723.1:0-25955 GCA_900406345.1 Erysimum cheiri
GCTAAGTTGGTATGCGAAACGGCTAAGGGTTGATGAAGATGGAGATGTTGCGGATGAGTTTTTGGAAGAAGGGGAGAAACAGATAAACTCAGAAGATGATCATAATTGTACTAAGACTATGCCAAAACTCCAAATTAAACACAAAACGAAACCTGCAAAAGTAAGAGGACTAGTTTTGTCTTTTGATGGGAAACTCCAGCAATGCATTGAACATCAAGGAAGATTACTTATAGTATGAATGATTTAAAGAACACAGAGAGGTTATAGGACAGATTTTTGTTTCATCAGTTTTTCAAATTATTTGTAATCAAACAATGTAAGAGGACATGTTGTGATAATTATTGTATTAGATTCTGCAGTGAGATTTGGTTATTGAATCTTGAGCCTATAAAATATGACTAGCTTTATTATTAGACAGTCACAATTGATTAACTTTGTAATTATTACTACGAGTTCTTTTTTATGTGTGTGTATGCATACATATATACGATCATCCTTTTTTGGTTTAAACATGAATCCAAGTTTCTATTTTTGATCTTTGTATTGGTAATTCATTCATTTTCCTTCAATATTGGTAATACATATATATGTTTGTTTTTATGTTTTTAATTTAAATGTTATTTTTAATTTAAAAAAAAATGTTTTATGAATTACTTAATTATATTATTAAACTATTACTAAGAAACAGGTTTTACCAATAATCAACTCCTAACACCTTGTTTCTAAATTTAAACTCTTACATTATTTTATTAATAAATTTCTACTAACACAGACCCACCCACATGCACCATTGTGGATGCTCTAAGCGTGTTTGTCTTTTTATATTGTTTGAATAACAAACAAACAAACTCATATCTTAAGATGAGATATTATAGAAAAGATTCGAACAATAATTCTCTCTGCTCTCTCCAACTCTCTCCTTCCCCAAAGATTTCATTTATTAATTCCTCCCCGAAATACAGGAAATTTTGAATGGGAAAAAGGCTTGATGATGTTGATATGATATAACAACACGCATGGGACATGCCAAAAATATATTATCTAAGATAAAAAGGAACCGGTGTTTATAGATTATGTGTAGTGCATCGATCTTGTATTATTTTATATTGATTGATAGATGGAGTCCATTTATGCGGTGAAACATCCAAGGTTGAAATTGTAAATGGGTTCGAGAGTCAGATCGAGATTGTTCCTCCTCATCGCCGTTGGATCTTCTCCTTGATACAGCCCACTGAAATCACAATGAACATATAGCAAATTAAAATCATAAGACAATATATAATATGCATGCATATAATTCCATCTGATTATTGCATAGTTTTGGACTTGTAGTTGTAGTCATCAACCTCTTACGCTACACTTAACACGCCAACCTTAGATCTGAAAATGCATACAATCTCATGGTCTATTTAACTAAACAACGCTTGGTTGTATATATATACGACATATCAAAATTTGACATTATGGTAAAAGCAACATACAAAATAAAGAATTAAAAAAGTAAAAAATGAAATACTACCGTTACCCCATATTTAGGAAAGGAGTTGTATGAGGAGAGATCAAGTAAGGATGTGGGTGTTGATCGGGTTGCGGTGGTGGTATATAGTGGCTGCGGTTCTGCTGCTCCCGTTGGTTTTGTTGTGTCGTCCTTAGGAAATTTTCCCTCTCCTTTATCTACAGATTTCACACACCAAAAAAGGTTATCAATTTAAGTAAATATCTGATAATCGACAATGTTGGTACGTACCCTATATAGTAAAATCAAACAATTGTAATATATTAGATTTAGCACCAGTTATATTTATACCTTATATATAGGCATCATTTTATAAATTCCCATTTGCAATTATCATTTTATACTATTGTTTTTGTAAAGTGATATTTAATTTCAAACAAAATACAAACTAATAATGAATCCTACAAACGTTATGTGAATTTTATTGCCGTACAATGAAATTACAATTATGATATTTTTTTTGTTTAGTTTTCACTGTTTACGTTTTCTTACTTAATCAATAGAGCTCCTAGCTAATGTATGTGTTACATATATACTGTATAGACTATAATTATGAGAAGACAGTTCAAGTTCAAATCTGGGAGACAACCTTAATACTAAACGGACAAAGCCCACCTATACGTGCAGCTAGGCTCATGATTATACCAATCAAAAGAAACTATTAGTTCTACTTTTTTTAAGAGTTGGTGCCGAAAGTGGAGAGATGGTAGCTTAAGGTAGAAATTGAAGTGGAGTTCAATAGTGGAGCTCTAAATAGTAAATAGTTGTGAAACAGTTAGAAATGCACAAAACAATGATCACCTGTTTGGCAAGCATGCTGTTTTCCTCCTGTATCTCCTTCTCCTGTCATTTCCACAAATATGATACCATTGTTAACTTCTTCTCTCTACACGCTAATTCTGTATCTATATATACACATGCACATCTAGTAAACTAATCACTAATATATTAACCTACTTAAAGTGTATATATAACATACGTATTGTATTTATTTAAAGATTTATATTTCTAATATAAGTCACTCATATATACACACGACTTGAGAGATGAAATGGTTATGACCTACCTTTCTTTGGAGGTGGTTCAGGGACTCATACATGAGTTGATTCTGCATACAAAAGGCCAAATCTTATTAATTCATTCATATGAGACAATCTCTATACAATAGTCAGTTAACTATATAAGTATATGCACAGAAACTCAAAGATAGTTAGGCATAGAGAGCGTGTGTGTGTACATATGCTTAGAAGGGATATTTACATACTTTTCTGGACCGAATGTGCTTAAGAGCAATTTCAAGCTGCTGCTCCAGATTTTGGAGCTCTTTGAGACTCATTGATTCCAAGTCTTCTCCCAGATAATGCCTGTGATATTAATTAGTTAGTATACCATTATATCATCTGTTAATTATCAATGATTAATCAATACGTTTTAAGTTAAATATACTACGTACCTTTGGTTCCTCTCCAAAAGCTCAATTTTAGCCTTAAGCCTGCTATACTCCATTGACCAGTTCGTCTGTGCCTCCAGAATTAATTTTCAATATGAAAGCCATTAATAAATCAATTTAATTATATATATATGCTATACTATATGTTATTAGGTTAAAACGTATGCAAGAGTCAACATATATAAATAAATAGTTGATGGAGATCATTAAACATACATTAACGTGGGAGTCAGGTGCAGTCAGCTGTCTCTCGGCGTACGAATACCTCTCGTAGCGTTCTAGTACCTTCTCCATGCTACAATTCAGCTTAATTAGGATTAGTTTTAATTCAACAACAAAGCCGTCATATTACATATATATAGCCACCAATATTTGCATACTCAAAAATTTCTTCTCTGCTTAACACAAGAGGCCATTTGTTTCAAATTGAACGATTCACCCAAAATAAGTAGCATCTAATTTTTAAGGGTTACTTAGTTAATTAGCAATGCAATTAAACATTAGTTTCTATTATATATGGAATAGGGATGATCTCTTGTTTTGTACCTTAACCCTAGAAACAGTACTGATGTATTCACCATTTTTTTATATAATTAAACAGTTGAATCACTAACCCCACACCTCGAGACGCATCGAAACAGCCTATATATATATGCCGCAGCTTTGAGTTTCAAATTCTTCAATAAATATTTTTATTAGATATATACAGTATGTAAAAGAGCGTCATGTACCAAATGATGTATAAGGGTAACAGACATTAAAATTTTTGTCGATTTTGTTAAAATTTTAAAGAACAACTGTTGAAGTTAACTTTGACCATCGGTACGGAGTAGCGTTATTAGAGAAAAATTATCTCTTTGACATTGATCCCCAGAGGTCAAAGACACCCTATACTTAGATGTCACATCCTTATTTTTAGTTTTCTCTACACCTACAAACCATTTAAAAAATGAAGATTTTTTTTATAAACTTAAGATTATTGTTAGGCTAATTTGTTTATGGTCCATAAAACAGACTAGAATTATCAATATTTTTGTTCATACTAGGCTGTTTAAAGATATTCAACCAGAATGGCAAAAACCTCTAGTCTCAAAACATAAACATCGGCCCTTTCTATAAATAAACTACTAAACGCTCGACTTGAAGCAAAATATACATATCAGGATTAAAAAAAGATTCTGACGATCGATTTCTTACAAATCCATGCCACTCTAAGTATTATAAATGGATTGTATTCTAGGGTTTACTAATAAAAAGCCCTAAACTTTTCATTTTCTTTTTAATAAAAATAAACTAATGGTCTGACTAACACAATCAGTTCATAGATCCGAGTAATAAGATACAAAACATGTGACAAATTTTCATAAAGACATATAAGAGGAGAGACCCAGAAAAGGCCTTGAGTAGAGCTGTAGAGAGAAACCTACTAGTTAGGGCAAACAAAGGCACATTGAAAATAAGATAAGGAAGGAAATTATGCAATTACCAAGATTCAGAGGAGTACTCGAACAATTTCCCCTTATGGGAGAAGACAATAAGGGAAACCTCGGCATCACAAAGAACAGAGATCTCCTGAGCTTTCTTCAAAAGACCAGCTCTTCTTTTCGAGAATGTCACTTGTCTATTGATCTTGTTCTCTATCCTCTTCAATTCAACCCTACCCCTTCCCATTTCTAGTAAAATAAATCAATTATGTATGAAAAATCCAAAAAACAAAAAACAAGAGAGATAACGACGAGCTTGATCTAATTAGGAAAGTTTTTCTTCTTTCCTTTATTATGATAATAATGTGAAAAGAGTCCTTCTTTCACTCTTTATTTAAAGAGGAGATATTTTGGAAATAGCGGTTTTAAAGAAATCTAAAAGCTGGTTTTGGCCAAGGATATAAACCAGATTTGGTTTTCTAGGATGTGTTGTCGACTTCTCATTGGTCTGATTGGACTTCCATTGCCTAATGTCGAGTGTGCATGTGTTTTCTCGTATACTCCTATATTTTTAAAAAGTGGAACACTTATAATTATAAAAATAAGAGTAATTGATTATCGACGTCTTGTGACGTGAAAATGGGTTAGCTAGACAAGTGAAATATCAAATATGCACAGACCACAGAGCTTCCCCAAGTGTCGCATTCACTTTGCATTGACGGCGGATATTTCTCTGTGTTTTCTTAAACCAATTTTTATTTATTTATATGGCTGCTGATCGAAATATATTCTTCTTTAAATAAAGTGTGATGTGTAATGTAAGTAAGTAGTTATAGAGGTTTTAATTGCTCGGCGGTAACAGTGAAGTACATATAGATGTTTCTTGGTAGAGTTGAACACCGATTGACAATTGTGTATTCTGTTGAGTCAATAGATTTTCACGTTGGATATAAAGAAACAGCAGAAGAAAACTAATTTTAAATTTGGGTAAATTAAGGAAATATTCAAAACACAGATTAATTAGCATAAGAGTTATTTTTTTTGGTATCAGGCAAATAAACTCAAAGTTAATCTTTTTGCTGAAGATACAAAAGCTATCTTTGATGTGGAAACGGTTTGATATCTATGGAATAAAGAGAACTACATATAAATTAATACGGCATGATTTGAGCATACCAAATGATAATAGCTTATGTAACATGATTTATGCAATGTAGTACGTAGATCCAAACATCGGAATAAGATACGAGAGAATATGGATGCCCATTTATTTATGTGGAGATAAGAAGCAAGCAACTAAAGCAATTAAAAAAGTACCAAAAGAGAACATTTATAGCAAAACTAAGAGAATCTAAAGCTCGTGCCCTTGGCGACAGCATCCGCTTATATATATCCATTATCGACACTTTTCTTACATATATGCAGTACTTCTTCCTTTGCCCATTAAAATGTACCATATTTATGTTTGAATCGTTGCAAGTTGCAACTATTCTACTTAGTTCAATTTTTTTAGATATACTTTTTGAGTTTTGTATCTTTTTTTTTTAATCTTTTCCGTCAACACATATTTTAACTTGGATCATGAATTAACTAAGTTAGCATAAATTTATCAAAAAAATTATACCAACATTGAGAAACCCTTTGCAAGCCTATTTCTCACCGTTTGAGATATAAGTGATAACTGATAACCTTGGTTAATATGCCTAATTAGTCCAATACATCAAATTAATTAAAATGATTAATCCAAATACATCCCTTCAAAGTTGTTAAGCCTGTTAGTGTTTATATAGGTCCAGAAAGCCCATTAAGTGAGTTTCCCATTTAAGATTCAGCCTTTTAAGTTTTGATAGAGTTATGGAGGGAATCGTCTCGGCCTTCGTCGGAGCTCCTGGGACAAAGAAGTATTGTTATAGCGTCTCCGTTCATCTAGGGTTGGTTTTTCTGCTCTTTAGCCCCTCGATTGCTCTTGTTATCTCTCAATTTCTGTGTTACCTATCTAATTCCTTAAAATAATTAGAAGAATTATTATGTAATCTGATTGAATTCGACTACTAGGATATATGATCCACCATTTTCGCTGGGGTGATGCAGTGAATCTCGATAAATATTGTGTAGCTTGACATTTCAATTTTCAACTCTCAGGACCGATGAACAGTAGACTGAACTACGATCGCTGATTTTGAAGCATTCTGATTTACATTTATGTCCAGTGATACTGAATAGGATAGAGATTGTAGAGACTAGATCCTTAAGCTGAGGATATAGATTGTGTTCAAAGAAGAAAATCAAACTTGTAATTTGAGTACTGTTCTCAGTTCCAGAAGACATGGTAAACGATTAAAATATTAGAGAGGAAAGCATAGAGTATAAGAAAAGAAGATATACACATCTGATCAGCACATCAACTTAGTTTATTTATCAGGTCTGATTCACGTTTTCAAACTGATATTGTCATCATGCAGACTGGCCACGGTCTATGCACAACTTTGCATACTTGTTTATTATCCAGTCGGTATCAGGGTTGATATCACGAGAAGCCATCTCAATATTGGTGAGACATGTTCTTCGAGGGAGCAACTCACCCTTGAGAGTCAAGTTTCCAGTTTTCTCATTGAGCACTCTTCTAACTATAGCCTTGCGATCAACAGGCTCACCAACCCGAGCCTTGCCAAAATCCTTATACATAATGCAGACAATTGCACTTTTGGCATCTTCTTCCTTAGTTTCTTCTATTGCCACTTTCTCAATCTGCAACTGGGATATATCATGCTGCAGCAACAACAATTTCGAAACAAAACCACACGTACGTGTTCATTATTACTACCAACGTACGGTGCCATTCATGGGTATGTCATTGATACGCAAAAAGAAAAAAAAAAAAAAAAAAAAAAAANTTACTTCTATCATCTAAAAAAAATGCAAGTTTCAGATACAGAGGAATCCAATCATTGTCTTCCAACTCTGATCTTTCCACCTGCATGAAAAAAAAACAATAATAAAATATATATATCGCACCACTTAATTGATCATCAGCAAAAACAAAACTTAATGCAGTGTAAAAACCATTCCTACCACGTGAAATCGGTTTCTATCATTAAAAGAATCATCTGACGGCCAATCAGGAAATTCAACAACCACTGTTGTGTTGCCACAATGTAAGAAGGGCTTCTCGGCGGTGGTCGCCCTTGCTAATGAAACCATTATAAACTAGTAAGTGAGATTTTGAATAATACTCAAGAATTGTATACAAAAAATGGAACAATAATGCATCATAACTAACCTTTATCATGTTTAATTCTAGAAATAGAGACTTTCAAATCCAATCTGCCATATGACTGTTCATCAACTCGAACCTGAAAGGTTCGCAGTGAACCGCTAACTGGATCGTTTGCAAGCAAAGTAATGTAGTAAGAGGACACACAGTTCTGTAACATGTTGAATTTTATAAGGCTATGGAGCTTGAAGCTTGTCCCCTGAGAAAAAAAAAAAATTGAAAGTGGTATAAGATATATATACAACATGGTTGATAAAGCAGCAAAAGATGGATGGAGGAGACTAGTTTGAAATTACCTCTAACAGATTGTAACGGTGAAGCCCCACACGAGCATAAGATTGAACCAAGAAACGATAAGGATAAGGCCTATGTTGACAATCGTAGGGCAGCAGTCCAGTAATACCTCGTGGTCGTCCTACAATACCCTCAAGATCGAAGCCTAAGAGTCATCAGCAGAATTTAATCAGTTAGTACTAGAATAGCCCTATAGTTAGTACTACCATAAGCTAACTAAAGAGTGCATTACATCGGATTCCGCAACTTGACGCCAGTAGTTGCGCAGCCCACGGAAATACTCCTGCTCATCTTCAATCCTAAACGTCATATTCTACTCCTTACGAATTTCGGTTTCGGTGAGTGCTTATCTTTTGGAACAGGTGAGGTGAACTATGTATATATACCCCTATATATTTGTCCGACGGATTCAATTATGGGCTTCAGTTGGGCTGAACAGAAATCCTTTTATTCTTTTTTTTAATAATAAAATCCTTTTATTCTTAAGATCAATTTTTTTTTTGTATTTTGCAAAAAATAGTAGTCGATATTTACCTTATTTATCTCCCGAAGAAATTGGATCAATTAATGAGGCAAAAAGATCAAATGGTGTATGGCTGTATGATCACACACACCAACATTTTGAGAAACCTACAAAAAGCCGACACATCATCAACGTACGTAAGAAAGAAAAAATTATCTTAGTGCTCAAAAGTACGTAAAATCGGAGAAATGGCGAACACAGAGGCAGCGACGGTGAACAACAAGCAAATCATATTCCGAGACTATGTGAGTGGATTCCCAAAAGAATCCGATCTTAAAATAACCACAACTACCATTGATCTAAGGCTTCCGGAGAGATCCACGTCAGTTCTAGTGAAGAATCTCTATTTGTCTTGCGATCCTTACATGCGCATTTGCATGGGAAAGCCCGATCCCTTGTCTTCTTCTCTTGTTCCACCGTACACTACCGGCGTGGTACGAACGAGGACGATAGAGATATTTCCATTGTTCTATGAAAATTGGAAATCTCCATTGCATTGAATACCTCTTACTCAAAGATGGATTTGAAATTTATATTTCTGTTGAGAGTTTCTTTTATTTGTTTCTTTACCTCGTGTTAAAGATAATTTTAATTGGTGTGTGCAGCCAATCGTTGGGCTTGGAGTGTCTAAAGTGATAGATTCAGGGCATCCAGATTACCAAAAGGGAGACTTGCTCTGGGGACTAGTTGGATGGGAGGAGTACAGTGTTATTACTTTAACTCGTTACTCACACTTCAAGATCCATCACACCGATGATGTTCCATTATCTTACTACACTGGACTTCTTGGTAACTTATCTCACTCTTAGTTTGGCAGTGAAAAAGTATGGCTATGTGATCCTCCATAGACGAGTGCTAGGCATGGAAACATAGATCATTAATTATCTTCTGGTGTTGGATTAACTGTAATATGTCATCAACAGTTAGTGAAGTTTCTACTAAATTACAATTAATATTTTTAACTGTTTTCATAACAGGTATGCCTGGTATGACTGCTTATGCTGGATTTTACGAAATTTGTTCACCTAAAAAAGGAGAAACTGTCTTCGTGTCAGCTGCATCCGGTGCAGTTGGTCAGCTCGTGGGACAATTTGCAAAGTTGATGGGTTGTTATGTCGTTGGTAGTGCCGGCACTAAAGAAAAGGTAACTAAACTTGACACTGCTTATCAAACTTTAACGCATATCAAGAAAGCCATTTTCTCATTATCCTTCTTTATGGAGCTTCTCTAAGGTTGATCTTCTCAAGACAAAATTTGGATTTGATGATGCTTTCAATTACAAGGAAGAGAAGGACCTTAGCGCTGCCCTAAGGAGGTGAATAAATACGGCTCTAGTTTACATATAGATTGAAAATCATATATACACATATATAATATTTGGCTAAATATAAAAGAGATAACTTATTATTAGGTGTTTTCCGGAAGGGATCGACATATATTTTGAGAACGTGGGAGGCAAGATGTTAGATGCAGTACTCGTAAACATGAAATTGCACGGTCGTATCGCAGTATGTGGAATGATTTCACAGTATAATTTAGAGGATCCAGAAGGCGTACACAACCTACCAACCATCCTTTACAAGAGGATACATATTCAAGGGTTTGGGGTCTTTGATTTCTATGACAAGTATTCTAAGTTTTTGGATTTTGTGCTTCCTTACATAAGAGAAGGAAAGATAACATACGTTGAGGACATAGCCGATGGATTTGAGAGTGGGCCTTCTGCTCTGTTAGGACTCTTTGAAGGTAAGAACGTTGGGAAACAACTCTTTGTGGTTGCTCGTGAGTGAGACGTTGGGAATTTAATATTCTGATGTTGATCTATGAGAAATAGATATGACTCCTTCTTTGTTTTTAATACGGACAAGTCATTTCCTCAACACAAGGAATATTTGGCATTGTCTGAGATATTTTAAGAAATAAATACTACTCCCTCCGTTCTTTAATATATGACTTTTGTTGAAAATATTTGGTTTAAAAAAGATGGATTTTCTCACATTTCTATGTACAATTGTTAATGATAAATTATAGAATTTAAGAAAAATAACTAAACATTATTGGGTTAGAGTTGTTAGAAATTATAAATCATAAAAAATAATGTATTTTAATATGTTTGTTTATTATATCTGAAAAACTAAAAAGTCATATAAAAAAGAACAAAGGGAGTAGTTGTTATTAAGAAAAGAAATTTTAGTAAAGTCTCATTTAAACCATGTATATCCGGACCTGTTTTGTGATATGGTACATTGAGCCGATCGATCATGTCTCAAACTGCCGAAATCTTTGAAACTTTTCCAAGATTTGTTTATGAAACCAAAAACAAAACCATGACTGATTCGATCACTTGGAAGAATATGCGATGCCAACACTAAAACGAACAATCATATACAAATTTATCATCACCTTGGTTAAAAAGCTTATTAGTCCAATACATCAAATTAACTAAAAAAATTATTAATCCAATATTAAACCCCTCAAAGAAATTAGCCTGCTAAAGTTTATATAGGCCCAAAAGCCCATTAAAGTGAGTTTTTTGATATGTTGTTTAACGCTTCAGCCTTTCAAGTTTTTTGATATAGAGTTATGGAGGGAATCATTTTATTTCCCGCGATTCAATCGAAAGCTTAATCCCTCTCTCGTCTCTCCCTTGCATTTCTTCTCCGGCGTCGCAATTTCTTTCGCCGGTGCTGCGATCTCGTGTCTTTCGGACTTTTAATGGCGAGTCCTAGAGTCGTCTCTGAAGATAGAAAGTCTGATGACCTGGAAATCGTCTCCGTTGGAGCTCTCTATAGCGGCTCCTGGGACAAGAAATACTGGAGTTCATCTAGGGTTGGGACTCTCTCTCTCTCTCGTTATCTCAATTTCTGTGCAATTCCTTAGAAACTGAGAAGAAATTGATAATCAAATTGACTTCGATTACTGCGATTTAGTTCATGTTGAGGATTTTCAATAACGGGTGATTAGGCTGTGATGCAGTGAATCTCGATATATATTGTGTCTTTACATTACAATATTCACTCTCAGGACCGATGAACGGTAGATTGAACTATATGATCGCTGATTTTTAAAAATTTTGATTTAAATTTATGTCCAGTGATACTGCATAGTATAGAGAGTAGAGACTAGATCCTTAAGCTGAGGATGTAGATCATTGGGTTTAAAGAAGAAAACCAAACTTGTAATTTGAGTGTTCTCCGTTTCTGAACAACACTAGATCTTCTGATACAACTTAGGCATATGAGTGTGTATGTAGAAATTCTGTTTACTTAGCTTCTTTTTCTTTCATCAGGGCAAAGATCGTTTCCCTTATCCTGTGGGCTACAGAGCTGCTCGAGCTCACAATGACAACATATATTATATGGAGATTGAGGAAGGTGCCAAAGGACCTTTATTTCTGGTATGCTACTGATTCCATATAAATCTTAGAAGGTTATGCATACTTTTTCTAAAATGCAGCAAAGTCTTCCTCTATGGATGCAGATTAGATATTTGGATGAATCATGGACGGGGCAGACCCCAGATATTGCATGGGGAAAGTTCCAGAAGACGGGCATCTCCCACTTAAAAATATGGCATGGAAAACGATTTACATGTAAGATGAACGGCATGGAGGTACATGTCTCAGTTTCTTTTAGTTACCGTCTTTAGACAATCTTGCATGTCATTTTTATAACCAAGTCTAATCTACAATAAGATAGATGTTTCAAAATCAAACATGCGTCATTCCCTTTCCAATAATCTTCTTGCATGTTCTTGAAATGATTTGGCGAAGCTTTTGAAGAACAATTTTGCTGGCCACATGATCACTATTTGTATGCTTCCGAGCTTTACATGCACGGTTATTTAGTCTGCATTTTGTTCAAGTCATGGAATATTGTAGTATTGGCCTCCTAAACGGATTAAGAAGATACAATTAAGATGTGGGGATCTATAAGCTGTGTCATGCCTTTTGTTCTTCCTGATAAGGAGTTCTCTACTGCTGTCTACTACTCAAAAACAGCCTGTCTTTTGTCATTATACGCTTACTTTATTATCCTTGCATGTCAGACTTCTCAATTCTAAGTTGATACATAGGAAAAGCCATAATACTTGGGATATACCCACCAGACAAGTTGAGAAGAATTCTTCAAATGTTTTGCTTTCTAGGCCTTCCTTATTTGTTGGCCACTATTATTATCACCTGGCTTGTAGTTATTCTGATCCTGCCACTGTGATCTGGTTAATTAGTTACTTAATGACTACTATTTTTTTGCTACAGTTTTTTGGCTTCAAAAACCCGTTGGTTCAGAGATTGCTCAGGGAACTTGTGACCAATTCCCATGGAATGCTAGGATCTAGCTCCAGCAGTAGGGCCTCTCAAATCTGGGTCAATGATGAAAGGCCAGTCAAGTGTGCAAATCCAAATTTATTATGTTATCTGGACATGCCAGTGGCTAGAAAGAAAAGAAGCAGAAAACCTGAAATAACATACTCCAAGTCATGTGTTAAAGATAGCCATAAAAAGCCACGACTCCAAGACTCATTATCTGGTGGTGTGATTTTAAATTCAGCAGCAGTGTCAATCTGTTCAGTAAAAAGAGAAGTGGAGACAGTTGGCCTTCAAGTAGCACAACCAGAGCAGTTGCATTCTAGTCATGCTACAAACGAAAATTCATCACTACCATTAGAAAATCCACCACAAGTGAAAGTTGTCGTCCCTATTCAAGAAACAGACCAGCTTCCTGACAGCTGTAAATCAAAGCCATTATCTAAATTTTCTGAAGAGGTAATCCATAAAGAACTTCTAGTATGCTTTTCTCCAAAGCTTTCTCTTTTGTTATTTTGGTGTAGTAGACTGGCGAAGTTTTTTTTCTCCAGGAAACTTGTTTTGAATAAGGACAGTCTTACATTTTGCAGCTTCATGGGTTGCAAGAAAAGGAAAACAAAACCAACGATGATATTTCTCTGCATGAGAGCCAAGATATGACTGGTTCCAGTCTTTGTGCACCTGATACCTTGGATTTCCTGCAAGGTATTAGCTTTTCATTCTAACTTGTTTAATACCCAAGATGTCAGCTTCATGCGGTAAGAAGATTGTAATCATTATGGCTGCATCATTTCATGGATTCCTTTTTGTCCAATTCTTGCAGATAACACTGTAAGTTCTGCTCCAAAAATAGATGATGATACAAGTTGTGACCAAAGAGAAGACTTGACCCTTGCTAACATGGTAGTTGGTGAAGGGCTTTTAACTGAACCAAATGCAGAAGATTTAGCTGACTCTACTTGGAATCGGACTTATAAATATTCTGACTCTGATTCATCGGATCAGGAAACTGCCAATTCAATGTTGTCACTTCTACTTCCTCAAGCAATTCCACTGCTCAAGAAGGCCTCAAGCAAGAAGCGTCCGGAAAATGATATGTTAGATAACTGCAAAACGAGCCAACTTGATGATGCGTCAGGAACTGGTATAGTTAACCCATAGAGATTTGCAGTATATTTTTCACAAAAGCTGTGATTCTTGAAGTATTCCCTTATTCCATAGTCCATAATTCCTCTTCAAAATTTGCAGCTGTGTCACTGTCGATAAGAAAATCCAGTGTAGATGATGAGAATATGGAAGTTGTTGCTCCAGATTCCGATCAGGATTTTACAAGTAATGTGTCCATTGCTCCCGACAGTTTTGATGTGTCTCACTTGGATGTTCCTGGGAATGCTCATATCATCTCTTCTTCCAAGGAAGCCTATCCAGGAGAACTTCCCAAAATTCCCATAGCCGAGGAACATGTTGCAATAGTAAATGCAAATCCATTGATTTCTGCTTTGGAGACTATTGAGATCATAAACTCGTGTTCACATGATGCGAATACTATTTTGGAAGAAAATAATCAAGACGAATGTGTGAAGAAGTCCATGTCAATACCACACTGCACCAGTTCAACTAACAGGGTTTTATCCCAAGAATGTAAGAAACTCTGTGCAGCAGAAGGAAGCTTGTTGCAAACAGAACACCACTCCGGAAACAATAAACCAAATAGTACATCTTGTTCTGTTGAAGGTATTAAACTACCTTTATCAATATCACCATTTTCCCCCACCCCCAGAATGCTTTGCATGACTATCTATCTACTGTCTAATATTAGCACAAATTTAATTGCCTGCAGGTAATGGTTTTGAGCTTGGCATAACCCCTACTGAAGTTGATTCTGTCAAAAAAGAAAATCATAAGGTGTACAGGAGGAAAAGACTCTCAACCAATCAACAGCGAAGAAACAGAAACTCATCCTCAGAAAGTAAAAACAGTTGCAGTCATACTGGACATGATGATTTAATAAGGAAAAACTCTCCTATTAAATCCCCACGTATCTTAGAGCTTCAGCCAGCCTTGTCGACCAACTCTGTATCAGATAGAACAAATCCACTGGGGGATGGAAGCCGTCATGTAACAGAACAATGCCAGGGTCCTGAGTTAGTGAAGGTGAATAACAACACATTCACCAATGTAAAAAGCAATGAGACATGTATGGTACCACAAGATATGAGGTCAGCTCATGCTTTGGAAAATGCAAGTATATCACCATCCTCATTCCCAACTTCAAAAGTTGAGGATATTCAAGCCAATATTGGTGAGGCATTGGACATCCAAGTCTCTGAACCACCTGATACAAAGTCTCAGTATAAGGAAAATACTAGCGAGAAAAGCACGTCGTTGCAGGGTTTTCCAGCTGGTTCAAATGTAAAGCTCAACCGAGATGTAACGATCAACAATGAGATGGAAAAAACTCTTGAGCTGCTTGGCTGCTACTTTCATCCCATGCCTGTCTCATCAGTATTGCTCAAGTCTGTTGGGAATGAAATCTATATTTTTGTGTTGAGCTTTGCTACAGAAGATAGAGTTAGAACCCTGTTTATGTACAAGATATCAGCTAAAGCACCAAGCAGAGGATTCCCCTCAGTCATTGGTCACACTCCTGCCATACTCCCCATTGTGGATGACAAATCTGTTGGAAATGTATGTTCGTCAAGTTTTTCTTAGTTTCTTCTTTTAAACTGCATGATTACTACCATATCCTGTTTTTTCTCTCTCTAGCTATCTGACTGTTCTTACATTTCCACAGAGAACACTAGAGAGATCTTACTTGCACTTCACTCCAGGTGGGGAGCATCTTATTTTTACTGGCAACATCAAAACACCTTATTGCAGGTTTGGACTTTGCTTTACTGTTTAATATTGTATACTGTACAGGGATACGTAATAAAGATATCAGCTAAGGGTCTTTATTTTTCTTTTTTTTTCAGCAAGAAGGAGATTGATTGCTCGTGTTTGACTTGTACATCAGCCTGCTTTGAAGAGAATGCAGTGAGAATTGTCCAGGTGAAAACTGGTCATGTTTCTCTTGTGACAAAACTTCAAGCAGACGACAGTGTGCAGTGCGTGGTGGTGTGCGATCCTAACTATCTCATTGCAGCTGTTAAAAGTGGAAACCTTAATGTCTGGGCCATGAACTCGCATTGGAGGTGCTCTCGTCAGCGTTCATTGCTCTTCTCTTAAAATAGTGTCAGATCCTTCTTCTGTGTTGAGCTGCAGGTTGGATCATCATTGATCTTTGTGCTAATGTTAAATTGTTAATTTCTTCTAAATTTGCAGAGGTCCCACCGAAGAATTTGTTATACTCGCGAAACCTTGCATATCTTCATGCATCGTGGAACTAAAGAAGATCCCAAAATGTCCTCATCTCGTTATCGGGCATAATGGTATTGGAGAGTTTACAATATGGTACTTTGCTCCCTCTCTTTCTCTCTCTCTCTCTCTCTCTCTCTATCTTTATAGTTATTTCCCTGCCCATCTCTTTTTAAATTATAGAATATGGTTCCTGCTTGGGAATGATGAGGATTAGCAAACTTTGCTTTGCTTCTTCTTTATCCATTGTTGCAGCCGGCTAACTTTGTTTATTCTTGATTTAGGGATATCTCCAAGCGAAGCCTAGTATCAAGATTTGCATCTCCCAGCAATATGATCTTTGAGTTTATCCCAACCAGCTTGTTTGCGTGGCACCCTGTACATAGTCATTCTACAATCGAGGATCATGTTGACATGATTTTAGCTGCAACAAAACTGTGGTTCTCAAAAGGGATTAACAACAAAACGTTGGTTCCAGCTGAAGTCAAAGACACTGCCATCTGGCTTTTAGTCTCTACCGATCTTGACTCAGCTGCTAAATGTGACCATGTAGAAAGTCCAGCAAGATGTTGGAGACTGGCTCTGCTTGTGAGAAACCAAGTCATATTGGGAAGTCAATTGGATCCGAGGTATCATCACACCACTCTTTCTTTACCTGCATATTTTGTTCCTTAGGCTCCTTTGGTTTCTCCATGTCCTGAGAAAAGTAGTTTTGCTTTAAGGATATATGAGGAGAAGTAAGGTGCATGAATGTTAAGATTTCGAAATCTGTGGTTTACAGGGCTGATGTAGCGGGCACAGTATCTGGTTATGGAGTAGCAGGCACACTTGATGGACTTGTGTATTTGTGGGACTTGTCCACTGGCGCTAAACTCGGCTCTCTCCACGATTTCAAAGGTAAACATTGATGTTTTGCACCAAAAAAAAGAAAGCTAAAGCTGTTTCATATTCATGAAAATAAGGAAGCCAATTCTCAAAAGGTACTAGTATTGTTACTTGGATTTTGTCAGGTCAAAGAGTTTCATGCATAAGTACAGATGATTCCAGAAGTATATGTATAGCAAGTGAAGATGGTCAGCTTCTGGTTTATTGCCAATCGGAAAAGTAAACTGAAGATCAAAGGAGGGTAACAAAATTAATATTAGAAAATTTGGCATATTATATATAAGTCACCTAAGTTTCTATGCTCGTAACTTTACCATATGGCTTTTAAATACAAGTTGAGGATTTTATTATCTAGTTAACAATTGTAAGAAGAAAAAATGATAAATGCTGATAAGTAATAAATCTTCTGTATATCGTTGTTACAAGTGTCTCAATCTTTTTAACATAATCTCTCCCTCTGCTAATATTTCCAAAACAAATTAAGAATATAATGAAATTAAGTTATATTTCTTATAAAAAAAAGGAAATTGAAATGAAGCAGAAAACGACGACGTTGCTAATAGGGTTGTTTTTTTCGCCTTGTATCTTCCTTCGTATCCTTGCGGGTCGACCAAACCTGAAGAACCTCGAGAGGAAGGAGAAAAATCAAAGACCTTTTCGCTCGCTACTCGTTGCAGAAGGAAAATGCCGACTCTCACCAAGCTTTACTCCATGGAAGAAGCCGCTACTCACAACAAGCAAGATGACTGCTGGGTCGTCATCGACGGCAAGGTCTACTCTTTTTCTCAATTCACGATTTCTTTTCCAATCCCTGTTCAAAAGGGTACCACATGTGTTGCAGAATCTTGAGGGGTTCTTCACTTTTGGAAACCATGTCTGCCTCTCGTTCTCTATAGAGTCTAATGAAGAATCGTTGAATTTCTATTCATATGTAGTTTGATTGAGCGAATCAGAATCTTCTTCTTTTATTTTGTTGATAATGTGTTGACTTCTCAATCTTGGTCCTCAAGAAAATATCTGATCTTTTCAATTAACATTGATGAACATTTGCAGGTCTATGACGTAACCTCTTATATGGATGAGCATCCTGGAGGAGATGATGTGCTTCTTGCTGTCACCGGTAGCTTCTTCTTTCGCATCTTTGCTTATGACTAATCTCTTGTTGTCTCTAATGTAAGTAAGTCTGATGATGTTGCTGAAGGCAAAGATGCAACGGATGAGTTCGAAGACGCAGGGCACAGCAAAGACGCTAGGGAGCTCATGGAGAAGTATTTTATTGGCGAGCTAGACGAAACTTCTGTACGGGAGATACCAGAGCTTAAGATCTACAAGAAGGAGCAGCCACAAGACTCTGTTCAGAAGCTTGTTGACTTGACAAAGCAGTATTGGATTGTTCCTGTCTCCATTATCACCATCTCTGTAGCGGTTAGTGTCTTGTTCTCTCGCAAGAAGTAGTCTCTTTCTTGCCTTGAGATGCTCTGAAATATTGAATTACTGGGGAATCAACTTTCCACGAGAACTCCCCATTATAGATTTTTTAATAACAGATATGATAGATCATATATTATTTTTCACCTTAAGGGTCTTTAGATTTTGAGTTGGGATCAAGTTTCAATACACAAATTAATGATGTGATCAATGGATTTTGGTTTGTTGGTATGAAGTTTCTTATAAGAAGTCTGCATATTGTTCCATTTGATCTTACCCTTGTCAGCATTGCACCAACTAGCCTTGCATAGTATACATTATCTATAGCATTGTGAACCTCTAATTGTATGTAGGATCCCTGTCAATTTGCATCAGGGAGGCCACAAACATATCCTAAAATATCTTCCTTCCTGGTCCTATTAGTATATGTGAATGAGACACTGCTAGATTTTTTATGGAGCCATGATCTAAATTATGATCCGTTTTCATTGAAACCCTAATTCCTGAAAATTTGGTAGCTCTAACTCTAGAGTAAAGTGGAGAATGCAACATCCTTGCAGATTTTCTTTGCTCTGCATTGTTCATGGATCTCCTCTCTAGTTCATGGCGATATAAGGAACTGGTGTATCACTTATTGCTTCTAAATTGAAATTGTCCACACGCATGATTTTTTGGCTAAGCAATGCTGGTTAATCCAATTATTAGTAGTTTCCGATATTGCACAAAACTAATAACAAACATTAAGGTGATTACCAATTTTACTGTAATTAGAAAAAGATATCAAAATTAGAAATTAAATGGGAATAAATGACAAATAATAAGAAGTTAAGAACAAGGTCCCAAACTGGGTTTTGTTCTGCTCACTGCTCAGAGCAACTTTCCAAAACAATCTCTATAAGGTAACAGGATCCTATAACCGGTTTGGTTTACTTGTATCCGGTTTAAAAAAATAACTGACAACATATAAATCACGATGATTTCTTGAACGGTATTTGAGATATCTCGACGAGGATTCGGTTCAGGGATTGAGGCCGAGAGAAGAACGGTGCGTGATCGGAGCCTTTGAGTTGAAAAACTTGTTCCGGTGGGTTTAATTTAATCATTGCCTCCTGAAGAGGAACCGGTACAGCGTAATCTTCCATGGTTTTGATGTAGAACCGTCGAATAGAACCGTAGTTTTTCTCAGACACGTGAAGCTTTTCGCCAACCGGTGCGAACGGAATCGGTCTCATGGATACCGAGGCCAATGCGAGGTCCTATACAAAAATAAAGTTGGTTGGGTCAGTAATCAAACCGAATTGTATTGGTACAAGATTTTCCGGTTTAAATTTGACCTTTGGAGGGCTCTGATTAAAGAGAAAATCTCTAAGCAGAGATCTGTCGAAATCAACGGCAGTTGGAGCGTTCTTTTTGCCGTTGGCGTACAGAAAGATCTGGGCTTGTTGCATCAGATCATTTGACCCCAGCTGAAAATGTAAATCATATGAATGCAATTAAAATATGAAATCATAAGCATAAGACAAAATGTATATGCCCCAATTTTAACACAAAATGGAAAGGTACCTGTTGATTAAAGAGATCAAGAGTGCTCTGGCCATTGGCCAACATAGCAGCAGAGATAAAGATAGCTTTGGAGATCTTAGTTGGAAACATCTCCATCGCATAAGACATACAAGCCCCTCCAAAATCATGCCCAACCAATATCACCTGTAATTTGTTAGTCTTAAACATTGTCTAATTGTTGTATTTTTCAGCACTACCACTTAAAATAAAGACTGGTGTTATTATAAGACAAAGTTGGAACCTTCTCTGTGGGTTTGAGGGATTCGAAGAAGTGAAGGAGAGGTTTGGAGTAATGAGCGAGGCTGGTGATGTTATTGGTGTCAATAGAGCTTACACCTGAACCGGTCAAGTCAACAGCATCGACTTGGAAACCATGTTTCTCTAAGAGAGTTATGGTTTTGTACCAACACCAAGCTCCGAATCCTCCACCATGAACCAGCACGAACCGCTTCGTTTCCGAACCTTCCACTTTATTCAGCTCCTGTTACATATACACATATGTCCCTCACATGTCACAACATAGATAAGCTGCGATTGCTCAAAGGCCAGTTTTTGCTTTCCGTTTACATGTGAAAAAAACTTTTCATATAAAACAGTATTCATATTTTTAATTAATGAACATGAACATTTTGCAAACTGTGAATGCTAACGGAGTTTCTAATTTTCAAACACTAAAGTTGTTGTTTAATTTGGAAAACAAATTTCATAATCTAACGTATAAATGCAAAGAAACAATCCTAATGTATCTCTTACTAGGCTTATTCATTAGTTTTCTGTTAAGTGAAGTGCTTGCCTTGTCTACGAGCTGGTTAGGCTTGATCATGGGATCGGTACTGGACCTTTGTCTAGAGCTAGAGCTTCTTACGAATCCCGCGCTTGACTTCTTGGGAGTCTGGACGGCTGAAACGGGTCCTGAGCTGGTACCGGAGGGCTGAGCCGAGGGATAGACAACAGAGGTGGATCGTCTGAAACTAGGAGGAACAACAGAGTTGCTGTTACGAGGGGTTTGGTTGAAAAGGAGATTAGTGGCTGCTAAGGTTTGCTCCTGAATAATATGAGAGTCTTTGTCATGGCCATGGTGGTCTTGGTGATGTCTCTCTCTTATCTTCTTGGTCTTCGCCTTGATCCCACCTTTCTTTGAAGAGGAAGTGGAAGATGATCCGGAGCAGGAGAGCGAAGGAAGTAGCGTCCGCCTTCTAAATGAAGGCATTAGCGACAGACGACGCACGTATTTATATTTTCCGGAGTTACTTCCTCCTCCACCGGTGGATTTCTTGGGACGTTGTTCCTGCTCGTGAGATATGCATGTGAACGAGTTCCCCATTTTTTTTGAATTTGCTCTGTTTTAGTTTCTCAACAAAAACAAAAAGTGAATGTTTATAGATACTACATGTTCCCAATGATGTTCGTGCTTGCCTCTGTTGGTTGTTGATAGCAGTTGAGACCTTCACGTCGTGAAAAAGGTCTCTGCATTAGACTTTGAGGTAACAAGTACTCCAAAGCATTAATTATTTGACTAAATCTGACTGGTATTGAGGAATACATCTGAGAATAACTGTATTTTGACACATAATAAGACTAATAGTTTATTATAAATGATTAAATGTAAACAAATTTGGTTGCCAAGATGGAGACAGATGTATAGGTAAGGAACATGGAGGGCACATTCTTTTGACTTTCAAGACGAGTCAAGCGCAGCCGAAAGCCAAAAGGGTATATATCTATTACAAGATACAAGAATAATCATACCTTCTTCCCTAAAATGTTAGGTGTCTACAGCTTCATAAAAGAGCATAGATTATGCTTGGTCGTCTTGTTTCCTCTAAATTAATGCCAAGCACAGCCACAAAGTGAATCAAACGAGTTTCCTTAATGTTTAGCAATAGTCTCCAGTGGTATCAGTGTTCCACCTCCATCACAATACAAACAGTTATATCTGCATCACAGAGAGAAATGATAAATACAAAAAGATTTTGCTTTCTAATTCATTAGAAACATCTAATCTCTAGGATCGGAGGAATAAAAATGTAAATCTTCTCTCTATGCCAAGTTCACAGTTCAAAAACTGATGAGAGATATCCGTTGTGTTTTACCTTGTTATGTGGAGGACTTAAAGTCACTCTGTTGTTTTGTAATGATGAGGAGCCAACTCAGTCAACCATAAGGGATCAATTCTTGTGAGGTTCTTGATGTACTTCTTGCTGGTTTGCATGAGCTCGTTGAAGATAACACATTCGGGTTTCGCACGGAATAAAACAGAAGTTGGGTGGATGTGGACAACCTCGCCACTTTCCAAAGCCCTGTCAAGTCATTAGATGACAATGGAAGTTTTGTTGTGAGCAAAAGAGCAGAGCATAAAAGGCGTATTTACATGTTAAAGTAATAAATAAACCATGAAAGATACCTACTTGTAAGTACCGTCCATTTGTCTCTGTGCTGCTTTAAGGAAAAACGATGCAGCGAGACATCTACGAAACTCAAGCATGTCATTTCCGCATGAAGACACATTAAAACCCATCTGTTCAACATGTTCACGAATTTGCCTGCAACAAGCAATTTTATGATTATCATAATTCATACGGCATAATAATCAACTGTAATTATCTAAGAAGAAGGTATGACCAACCTATATGTGTCACGAGCATGCTTCAAGGAACGGCTATTCACAAAGTTATCCTTACACCATTTTTTCATAATTTTATCAATTTTGTTTTCACTGCCGGCTACTTTTCTCTTTTCCAAGAACTCATCCGACTCCCGGTAAACACTAAGATAAGTTAGGTGATCCCCTTCAACGCTAGCAAAGTGGTTTCTTGAGGTTCTTGCCTGGCAAAACAAAGAATAAAAACAGCTGCTTTAATCAACTGTTAATATAAAGGAAAATGTGAATATCTCCTGGTCCTTTGGTATACTCACCTCTTCTCTCTTCTCACGCGGATCATAAAATATGGACTCCACTGTGAGCACTGCAACAGTGATCAGCATTTCCTCTAGACAGTTGAATTGATTGGCCAAAATTAGAGCTCTGGAGTAGACAGGATCCAGTGGGAGCCGTGACATTTGGTAGCCAGCGGGATTCTCCAGTTTACCATCATCCGTCAAGGCACCAAGCGAGCGCAACTCTGCCAATGCTTTTACAATTGCACTCCTGTTTAAGATCAGATGACAATCTATCAACCAAGTGTTTCTGAAGAAACCATTAGAGAATAGATACTTCAGCTATGAGAATCAAACTTTCCTAAAAGACTTTAGTTATGGCAACCAACAAACCAAATCACCAATATTCTCAGTATAAGAGAATGACAGAGATATCCACAGTAAAAGAAAGTACCTTGAAGGTTTATCTATAAAATCAAATCCAACTATATCATCAATTCCGAGAGCCTTCAGCTGCAAAATGACATTTGAGAGATTGCATCTCTTGATCTCTGGTTTGGTTGAATCTTCCAATTTCTCAAATTCCCTCTCTGGATAAAGACGAAAGCACTTGCCATGACCCTCACGTCCTGCACGTCCACTAAAGTAAAAGCCAAAAAAAACCAGAAAGCAGATATAATTGCAGGTAAAACTCCTAACATTTGCCAACCATCAAACCATTTTAAATGGAAAGAAAAAATGAATGTAGAACACGGTACCTTCTTTGAAGCGTCTGTGCTTTTGATGCTGGAATAACATCAAGTGACTCCATGCCTTTGCTTGGATCATAGCTTCGAGCCTTAACAAACCCAGGATCGATAACATATTTTATTCCAGGAATTGTAATCGATGTCTCTGCTATATTTGTGGCCAAAATCACCTAAAATGTGCAAATACCTCACTCTGGTTTATTATCGTCTCAATACAATAAACAACCAAATCTCCAAACATAGGCAACTGATAGCTGAACTTCTCTAACCTTACGAAAACCAGTCGGAGCTGGGGCAAAAGCTTGCATTTGCTGCTCTGATGGAAGAGCAGAAAAGATAGTAAGTGGCAGTAGCTTTCGTTTGTCTTCAGGTAAATGCTGAAGTCTTTCTTGGACAAGTCTCTCAACAGATTCGATTTCATCTTGCCCAGTGAGGAAAACAAGTATGTCACCTGGCTTCTCCTCCAAATGAATCTAAAAGAATTAGATTAAAAAGTCAGATGCGGAATTAGTTTAGTAGAAAATTCAAATTCCCATTCCTCGGGAATTTGAGTCACAAATCTAAATAACCTGTAGGAGAGATAGTTAAGTCACAAAATCATTAACCTGAAATATGGTGACCAAGGCTGCATCTATATAATCTGATTCAGGATGAACAGTGTAAAGAATGTCAACGGGAAACTGTCGCCCCTGCACATGAACAGCTTTGGTACCACCAAAATACTCAGAAAAAATACGTGCATCCAAACTGGCAGACATAACGATCAGCTTCAACGGAGTTAGTTTTCTGCCTTGACACCCTCTTATTACACCATTCTGCTGAGGACCATTCTCATCCCTTGTTTTTGTCTGTACTTCTGATGCTATATTACCAATCTCAGTTTTCTCACCAAAAGGCTTTGACCGTGCCCGCTGCACATTTTTCAGCAAGGCCAGCAGAACATCAGTATGAACAGTCCTCTCATGGGCTTCATCAACAATAATGACTGAATATCTAGAAAGATGCGGATCCAGCAGCGCTTCTCTGCAGAATTTGAAACAAGATTATATGTTTGTTAGAACAGAGAGTAGCCATAGATTTTCCCATCTCATAAAACTACACAACAATATAGTTTAGGTTTTGCTTACCTCAACAATAGTCCATCTGTCATGTATTTCAACCTCGTCGAACTAGAAGTTGTATCATCAAACCTAATGGAATAGCCAACCCTTTGGCCCAGCTGAACATCACATTCCTCAGCTACCCTTTTAGCAACAGTCACAGCAGCAATACGCCTCGGCTGTGTTATCCCTACCATCTTTCCATCCCGACAGAATCCAGCATTGTCTAGGAACTGAGGTAATTCTTCATGAGAGAAATAAAAAACAAACTCAACATCAATAACTTAGCCCATTCACTTTATTTTCCCAGCAAGCACTTGAGATTAAGCATCAGTAATAAAACAACTTACGAGTAGTTTTCCCACTACCGGTTTCACCAACAATAATCAGAATATCATTCCTTTGAATCTCCTCAATCAAACGTTTCTCCACTGGATCAAGACAGACAGTCACCAACAGAGTTTAGTCTCCGCAGCCATAAAAGAAAAATTACAAAACTTTGGCAAAAACGACAGAGCCAAGTATGAATACATTAGTGAAATAACTCGCACCTGAAGCAATTGGAAGAGACTTTCTATGTTGTGCTATCTTTTGCCTCATGCTGTGAGATAAGTCAAATTCACAAATCATTAGCAAAATCAAATCTTTTTTCTCTGGGAATCAGAGATAGAAAATATGGTGAATCGTGGGAAGTACAGAGACTAACCTGAAGAGAGAAACAGTTGGAGATTTAGGATTCGGTCTATTGTTTTGTAAAGAGCTCTTAAGTCCTCCTTGCGCCATTGATGGCATTCCAAAAATTCACTGAGATTTCTTCAAAGTGTTGCGGGAAAGAAATTTAACAACAGAAGTAGTTAAGATCGAACTCGATTTAGAAGAGACACCTTGAAGAGACGATGCTTATGGCCTCTGCTTGTTCGTAATCGTCCTAATTGGTTCTACACCAGAAGGAAAGAAATTTAGGTTTTATCATTTTTTGGTTCGATTCAAATACCGCCGGACGGTTAAACCGGTTAAAGATAGGTTTTCGCTTTTCAGAAAATAAATAAGGGGAAACGGAAGATTTTTTAGAAATAAAAAATCCTGTAATATAATTGGAAACAATCTTGAGAATATAAATATATCCAAAATAAGTCTTTAAAATTAATAGTGTGTTATAAACCGCATAGTCGGATGGACTCCATAACCGTGGCCCATACACATGTTCTA
>OVAQ01000724.1:0-25911 GCA_900406345.1 Erysimum cheiri
GCACTTTCGAAATTGTTTGGGTCTAAAAAGGCACTTTTCCCCTGTGTAGCCATATAATACTTGTACCAAATAGGTGGAAAATAAAAAACGGTCGGAGAAAGACAATTTAATAGCATTTTATATTTTGTTTAGTTTGGCCAAAGCCTTTGGGAGAGTGGTTCCACCACTCGGCGATCTACCAGTCTCTTTTTTTCTGTAGTCGACGTTTCCTTTGTAGAGTTCTTGTCCCGCCCCTTGTAGTCTTGTAGAGTTAATATAGGGGTCATTAGTGGACCAGACAAAAAAAACAACATATCGTATAGTTCAACAAAAATCTTGTATATGTCAATTTTATACAAAAATGAGTATCACCGTCACTAGAGACGTAGATCCTCCAGATGAGAAAATTTTCGCTAAGCCACCATTCAAATTTGACAACCCTTATGTAAAGTTAAATTTTTATGCAATATCGACCATAACCAATAAAAGTATAATAAAATTAGAAAGTTAGTAAGTTGTAAAGTTATAGATAGCATATAGACAAGAAACAAACAAGGATGTCAGTGACTGGGAGAGTCTGATCCACAAGAATATGCAAGGAGACGCTAATCGAACCCATGTGGTGGTTGGTCTCCTCCAGGAACAAGACATCCTTAATAATTGTTTCCATTAATTATGTCTTCTTATGTAACGGCAATCGACAAATCCGTGATCGTAATTCGTCGGAGCCAAAACGATATCTCACCTCGACGATATCAAATCACATAATAACGTTAATCGGTTAATGTTTTTGGGGCTTCCCATAAATACAATGCACCGACTACTTTTGGTGTAATCTGTGTAAGTATATTATTGTTGATAGCAAGATATACGCACACACAAAAAAATCTTTATAAAAAAAAGTACTATATACATACACGACAAATATTATTCCTAACATATGTTATTAAAATATGCTTATCTAAAACTAGGTACCAAAAATAAAACACTATATAGCTATGACTAGTTTAAACGCAAGGATTACGGTTTTTTTTTTTTTTTTTTGTCATCTAGAAAATTACAGATTTAAATACGACAATTTTAAATATTTCATCCGTTCTTAATTAATCCAATTCTTACATTTTTCACACATATTAAAAAAACACGTTAAAATACTTACAAAAAAAGAAACACATTAAAAATTTATTATAAATATCTTGATTTTTGTAATTTACAATTTTCAATAATTGTAAATCAATCATATTCAATTATTCTTTTTGTAAACTATAATTTATCAATAATAACTAATTAATAGTGCATTGAAAACTTTAAAAAATTATTTTTTTAAACAAAATTATTTTCTAAAAATTAAATTAATAACAGTATTATTAATCTCCGAAATAATTATGATTTCGGATATTATTAAACAAAAACGAAAGCATTCGCTAAAAGCACTAGGAAGATTATCCCCCTTAGTTACGTGACCCTTGTTTATATAAAAATTACTCTACTCAAGTGTTTTCGTATTGTTGTTGTTAAACTACTAGTTTATGAAAGTTGCATTAAATAGAAGGTTACTCTTTTCTAAAACAAGAATACAAAAAGAGAAATTATCAGAAAACGTTATCTGCTACAACAACACACAGATTTATCCAAAATAAAAGGCCCAAAACATATTGTCAGTTCTCACAGCTTTCACTTCTATTTTCGAGCCTCGTTATCCATCCGTCCAACGTCGTTGAACGTTTGACCGGTCATCTGATCTGACGCCTTCAGTGAAGTCGCCACCTTACCCGGCCTTGTATCTTCGACCTTGACTTCAACCACCGTTCTACCCGTGCCTCGATGCTCACGCGCCGCGCGTGTCTCCTCCACAATATCCGATGGCATTGTCAGTTTGCTCTTTATGGCTTCCGTCACATTCCCTAACGCACCAAATATTGTTCCCTTCGCTTCATTTCCCCTATATGATATAGTCGCATCAAAACAAAACGTTTAACCGTTACCTTTAGACGGTAAGTACATGACAAACAACAAATATACTAGCATTTATTTATTTACCTCACGGCAGCAGAATCTTTAGTCTCTTGGGCTTTTTCAGCTGCCGACTCAGTACTCTCTCGAGTCTTTTGAGATGCCTCGTGGGCTTTTGCTCCAGCTTCCTCTTTAAGTTCTTTACCTTCCAATCTCATCTCCTCCATCTTTTGCCTCGTTACTTCTCCAGCTTTCTCCATGTTCTCCTATGTTATCAAACAACCATGTTTACATCCACAATTCACATAGATAAGTCTTTATTTACAAGTGAACAACGTTCCAAGAGACTACCTTGGCAATGTCTTTGGTCTCCACAGCTTTTTCTTTGGCTTCCTCTGTTTTCCCCGATAAGAAACCCATAGCTCTCTTCGCCGTATCAACGGCACTATCCTTCAACTCTCTAAGCTTACTCACCCCAATATCTTTCCCTTCCGTCGCCTTCTCCACCGTGTAGTCCTTATACTCTCCTGTCATTTCCGCCGTCTTATCCTTTGCTTCAATAGCCTTCTCCGCTGTGTAATCCTTAGCTTCCACTGCCTTGTCCACCGTGTAATCCTTATACTCACCCATTTTCTCAGCCGTCTTGTCCTTAGTCTCTTTAGCCTTATCCGCCGTATAACTCGCTGTCTCTTTTGCCTTCTCCGCTGTCTTATCCTTCGCTTCGACAGCCTTATCAACTGTATAGTCCTTGTATTCACCAATCTTATTGGCAGTCTTATCCTTCGCTTCTACCGCCTTTTCCGCGGTACAATTTGCAGTGTCTTTGGCCTTCTCCGCAGTCTTGTCCTTAGCCTCTATAGCTTTGTCAGCCGTATAATCTTTATACTCACCCATCTTCCCCGCCGTATAATCCGCAGTATCCTTTGCCTTCTCGAGAGTTGCGTCCTTAGCTTCAACCGCTTTCTCTGAGGCTATCTGAGCTCCTTCTTTCGTAGCCTCAGCTGTGTCATGGCTTTTTCCGACTACGGCATCTCTCGCGTGCTCGTAAGTTCCTTGCACAGCCCTGAACACTGATCCTATCACCCCAGGCCTTTCTTGCTCCGGTGGATGTTCTGTTGTTCTCTCCGTAACCTTATACATTGTGACGTCACCACCACTGTCTTTGTTGATGTCATGCAAGTCCTCAGCTGCGAGCCTCGCCGCAACCTCGGCTCTCTCCGCCTTTTGTTTGTCTGACGCCATTGGTCTCGATTGCTTTTAAATTTAGGAAAAACTAAGTAAGGACTTTTGCGATTATAGACTCTTTTTTATTTGTGTGACCAGTTGAGCCGCTTTTGTTGCTTCTTATAGTAATGCTCTGTTTCTGTTGAGACGCCACGTGGTAGATAGGCGGACGCAATAGCTGCCACGTATAGAATACTTCTACGAATGTACTTTGACACGTGGAATTTTCATGCGAAATGCTGACTTAAGAGTTAAGACAAGCGAAAGCACTGATGGTCTCGGTTGTATAAAAATCTTAATATCATAATCTTGAGCTGCTCAAGGAAAATGTGAGGCGAAATGGTGAATGTGTTCTCTAGTTTCATCTTATCACAATTCGATCATGTAGTATGTTGAACATACCGTTCGTCATATATAGGTAGATTCTAGAACTTAATTAGTAAAATGTTATACATAAGTTATTTCAATCTGTTATTAGCTCTAAACATTTATACTTGTGTTCACATATACATAAATACACATAATTTGTTTATTTTGATAGATAACTAAAATTTATTTGATTTATCAAAAAAAAAAAAAAACTAAAATTTTTTTGTAAAACGAAAAAAAAAAAAAAAAATGTGCGAAAAGTATCCATTGTCTAATGGATAGAACATAGGTCTTCTAAACCTTCTAAACCTTTGGTATAGGTCAAATCCTACTGGTAAAAAGAATAATTTCTTATATTAACAGAATTTTTTTCTTCTCTATCTTTAAAATGTTTACAAAACAAATTACATATCCGATAATTTCGTTATATATGTAAACTTTCGATTAATTTTACAGCGGATACAAATTATAAATAATTAGATCTAGAATAAATCGGATGGATTCTTCCGTGTATAGGAAAAATTCGCAATGACGTGAATGTCAACGGTATTTATCGTTCCACCCAATATTGTTAAAACATCAAAACTTACTGAGGCAATAACTCGGGAAACAACTCAAGCAAGCATTTGGTTTATAGAAAGAATGACACAAGTTAAACATTGGATAGGTCCGATTGTCCGAACAAAGGATCAAGTTGGTTATCAATATAATTTTGACAGTTCTTGGACGGATACAAAAAAGTTGATTTGATTTCAAATTTTATCTATTTTACTTAATTCAGGTTAGCACGTGCCACGTGTATAGTAGACTTTATCGTCCTAACTCCTAATCGAATAGTTAACCATTTTTTGTTGAACATCATATCTAAATTATTCATGGGCAATCACGTTATATTAGTAAAGTAATCACGTTAATCTTTTTTTTTTTTTTCTTGACAGCTAACGTTAATCATGTTCTCTCACATAGAGTAGTTTTATATTTAATTAGGTACGTCATTCTTCTTTTTATGATTTCCCCGACAATAATTGTGACGCGCATTTGATCCCGCATCATCCAAATCTGTCACGTTTTCTACATGATTTGTCGTTAATATGATAAACTAACATGAGGACCAATTCCTCCTTTTTTTTTTTCCGATCTCGTGGTACATGAAACCATTTTTTATCTTGGAATTATTAAGATCATGCCAACTCACAATTTAGTTTGAGTTTAGGATCAGGTTTTAATTTCTGGAGTTCGAGTTGATTAACTATGGCACAATATGACAATGTAGAACTCCTAGTAGCATGGCATGCATAACATGTAGATACGTGTGAGTGTGAGCACACACGTGTGCCGTGTAAGTGGAGAATCCGATGCCCAAACGAGTAAGCAAGCAAAAGCAAATTAAGCAATGGTCAAAAGCAACCGATCTCAATTAGTTTTCTTATTTAAAACTCAATAAAAAAAAAAAAAAACAAAAAGGCATACACCAAGGGAAAAGAATAATCTTACAAGACATGTCTCCTCCACGACAAAAGTTGACTATAAAACTAATTTAAAAAGACCACGATTCGTATAAACCATTTAAATTTGATCAAACCCTCCCAAGATTGATCAATCAATTCTCTAGTCTCTTTCGATCATATAACTGAAACGAGGAAACTTTTATAGTCAGAAAGAAAGACGTTGGAGTTGAAACCAATGGATGGTTCATATCCAAGAGAAGGAGGAGGAGCTATGAAGCCTGCGATTCTGAGAGTTTGTGTTGCTATTGTACTATCAGCAACTGGTTTGATCTTGGCTAGGTTCGTGTCTAGGAAAGAAGATAATGAGGTAACTTCTTCTACAAGCAACCAAGAGTCTCCGTCATCACCTAGCAGAAGAGACGATGAGGAAGAAGAAACGGAGAGCTTGGATCATCAGAAGCAAGAGATTCTCAGCTTAAAATCCAGATTCGAAGAGCTTCAGAGGAAGGAGTACGAGATGGAGTTGCGTTTCGAACGGTATTGTAACTTGAAAGATCAAGAAGTCGTGCTTATGGAGCATAAAAGCATGTTGAGTCTTGAGAAATCACAATTAGATTTTTTCCGTAGAGAAGTCTTGGCGATGGAGGAAGAACAAAAGAGGGGTCAAGATTTGGTGATTGTGTATCTCAAACTGGGGGGAGAAATCCAATTGTTGAGGTCAGAGAATGGCTTGCTAGAGGGGAAAACAAAAAAGCTTAGGAGAAAAGCAAAGCAGTTATACCGTGTTGTAAATGAGAAAAGCAGGAGGGTTATTGGCGTGGAAAAAGAATTCTTGAAGTGTTTTGATGAATTGGAGACGAAGAGTAGTGTTGTGAAGGAACTTGAAGCTGAAGTTAAAGAACTAAAAGCCCACGTTCATGTGTTGCAAGAGAAAAATGACGAAGAATTCAGGAAGCTTTCAAATTCCGAGGTTAATATTAAATATTCTGATTCTAGATTTAATGATTCTATTTATTTTATGCTAATTGTCACTTTTTCGTTTTTTTTTGCTTTTGTGAAGATGGTGAGTGTGGAGGATTATAAAAGGGTATTAGAGGAGTATGAGGAACTGAAGAAGGATTATGCGAATGGAGTGAAGGAAGTGATCAACCTGAGATGGAGCAATGCTTGTTTGAGACACAAGGTGATGGCAAATGGAACTAATTACGGTGAAATCATGTTTTCTCCAAATGAAAACTTGCAAGAGTTGGGCTTGGAGGATGATGCAGATGATGCTCTGGCATTGACAGTAGCTAATAGTCATCATGAAGAGGAGCACAATAAACACCATCATCATGAAACTTCCAGGAGAAAGAGATTGATGAACAAGCTGAAGAAATGGGTTGAAGGAAATGAGAAGGGAAAATCAAAAGCAGAGGACAGATGTTTCGGAAGGCACTCTTTGACGGTGGAAGCTGAGGAAGAACGAATGTTTCATTCAAGAAGGTCTTGTTCTAGCGTGTAATGGTCTTTGCTTTACATGAAAAGCATGACCAATGTTTTAGGATTTCTCCAATATTACTATAGTAATGGAATTCATTTATGAAAATGTATTTCACACAAGAAAATAAAACCAAACTAGAATATCAATCCAAGAACTGAAAACCAAAAAAACAAAACAATCCCACAAGAGTTTTGAGTAGCAACCGTGATAACTAGTTTTCCATTTTTCCTTCACTTAATCGAAACACCAGATGCCAAGTAATCAGAACGAATAATGTTTGGACTGGTCAGATTTGTCTTGGATGACTTCAGAACTTCAAACGCTTCATTGACTTTCACAGCCAAGTCTTCTGGTGATTGCAACAAAAGAAACAATTCCGAGTCGTCCAATTCCACAAGCATCCCTGTGATTTTGGCAGCAAGTTGGGGCTGCACAAGAATGGCAAGTACGGTCACTGAATATAAATATAGTGTTGATGAATATTACAAATCGAATGTGAATATTTACAGAATCGTCTAATTCAAGAACACCAACCTCCAGTTCCGCGACAAGAGGATAAAGTACCTCTCCAAGCATTTGCTTCTGTATATCAGTTGTTTCAGACTGTCTTTGTTGGATTGATTTCTTCATTTCTTTTCCACGACCATATGATTTGTTCTGCTGCATATGCTTTACAAAAGTCAATATGAACCATCTTACAGAAGGTATAAAAGGTATAAGAAAACTAAAATAGTAAATACCTGCTGGTTCGAAAAGTCTCTTGACAAAGGAAGTTTTTGAGTAGACTGATACACATGTGGCACATACGAAACAGCATTCCTACTTAACATTCCTTTTCCGTTCTTATTCTTTCTTGGGGCATTAGCAACCTACCAGAGATCTTTGTGTCAATCATTATCGAACTGAACATCCTCACAACAAATACGAATCATATAAATATATACCATTGGAGGATATGTGACTGCTTGAGAGGTAGTGTATGATGAATTGATCATCTTAGTAGAGTTCCACGTCGAGGGGCATGATTGATACACCATCCCGGGATGAGTGTTTGTGTAGTAGAATGGAGGGTATATCCCTGGTATGACAGGAGCTGAAGAGCTGCTTGATCCTCTTTCCACACGCTTGCTAAATTGAACCTGTAACTGCATTTTTCTATCCTCTTTTCTTTGAGCAATAGCCACATATAGTGGTTTCCCATGAAACATTTTCCCTACAACGTATCGAAATAATCACATATAGCTAAGAGATTTGTCATAAATCCATTATGTACCAACAAATCCTGATCCTGCGGCTTACCATGAAAGGTTTTCACAGCATCAACAGCTTCTTCAGGTATTGAAAAGCACACAAATCCAAACCCCTTGCTTATTCCTTTCTCATCACACATTAGCTTTGCTGAAGTGATTGTGCCACATTGACTGAAGTTTTTTCTCAGTTCCTCCTCAGTAACACCAGCATCGATGTTTTTCACATATATGTTGGACACCTTCAATTCAGAATTAGAAACAACCAACCATCAGAATGATATAGTATCAAACTAACAAAGGCTTTAAATGGTAATACCTTAGCTTTCATCTTCTGTTCTTTGCGTTTCTCTTCAAATTGTTCCCTTAGCAATTGCTCTCGTTCTGCCTTCTTCTGTGCCCTTCCTACATACAGACTCTTTGAACCTAGAAAGAAGAAACAAAGGGTTAAATAACTTGGCAAGACTTAAGGCGATTTTATTGTCTCAAGAAAGAAGCAGATCCATCAGACCAAATATTGTTCCATTCATTGTTTCTACTGCCCGTTTTGCATCCTCTGTGTTCTCGAAGTTGACAAAGCCAAATCCTTTGCATAATCCTTTTTCATCCTTTGCAATTGCTAGGCTAACAATTTTCCCAAACTCGAAGAACTTTTCCCTTAAAAGATCCTCACTGGCATCTGCATCTAGATTCTTCATGTACAAGTTTGTGTACTTTTCCTCAGGTTTGGCTCGATCAGTCTTTTTCATGAATTTTCCAACATAGCTGCAAAAAGATTTTCCCAAAAATTTAAGTCAGATCTCTTATTCTAAGAATAATCCAAAGACACAAATATAAGAACCATTAAGTAGGAAAGTCTTACATCTCCTTGTCAGCAACAATAGTACCGTTCAAGTTCTCAATAGCAGCATGCGCAGCGTCTTCTTGCTCAAACTGAACAAAACCATACCCCTGACTCTTTCCATCTTCAAGAGTCGCAACTTTACAGGAAACAATGTTCCCAAATTTCTTGAACATATCTTGCAGAACCGCATTGTTGATAGACTCAGGCAAATTCTAATAAAATGACAACGATAATCGCCATCAACACCATTTTACCAGACATTGAGAGTATGTTTAATCTTTTTGAGGTATAAGTATTACCTTAACAAAGACATTTCCAACCCCATTCCTCCTAGCATCAGGTTCTCGAACTGACCACATTACTCGAATCATTTTTCCGTTCAACAAACTGTGATTCTTCTTCTCGATGGCAAGGTTAGCTGCGCAATTGAAATGAAGGAAACTATCAAACAATCTCTTAATCAAGCCTGGGGATGATATAACCAAACGAACTGTCACTAACATCTTTGTTCAATATCAGGTTCTTTGAGCTAAGTAGCTCTTATCAAACGTGAATGTCAGCGAAAAATTCAGAAAATAGAAAGCGTGAACAGTTTACAACAAAATACACATGCTAAATCAAGGTCCGTTTCACAATCACGGAAAATCAATCAGAAAATCCGGTGAAATGCGTAAAAAATGGAGGATTAAAGAAGAAAGTGACATTTTCCCGGGAAAATCGGCCAAAGATACACAGATTCTTCACCGATTATCAATCTAACGATAATAAACGAAACATGATACAAAAACGAAGATAATCGACGAAACGCCTCACAGTAACCTAAAATCATCAAACAAAATCCGTAGAACAAATCAAAGAGATTGAAGAGAAAGTACCGTCTTGACGCGAGAGAAAGTTAGCGTAGCCATAACAGAGAGAACGACCAGTAGAAGCGTCTTTACAGAGACGAACAGAAGTTAAGCTCTTGAACTCGGCGAACGCGTCGTAAAGTATACCTTCGGTGACGCTAGAGTGTAAGTCTCCGACGTATAACGACGCCGTCACAGTAGAACTCGATCCCGAAGAAGAAGTATTCGCCGCAGGAAATGCAGCGTGAACAGTCGCCATTTTTGCTCTGATTCCTCCAAGGAAACACAATGCACAAAACGACGAAAGAGAGAGTGAGAGAGAGAAAGAGAAAAAGAAAAATGACAAGAATCGCGAAACGAGGCCGTTACGTTACTTCTCTCCTCAGCTTTATATTCCGTTCAGTAGCGTTTTGTTCTGGTGGCGTTTCGTCGCGACTCGTGCCGTTTCGTTTAGGATTAAAATCTAGTTGTGATATTTTGTTAAATACTGTAAATGTTTGCTAGATTTTGATAAATACTCTGTTTTGGTTCTTGAAAAATATTAACTCTGTTTATGTCAATGACTTAATTTCATAAGACGTTTTACAAAGATATTCTATTGTATCTGAAGTTTTGAAATAATTGTTTTCTAATAATACTATTTATAATATTTCCTTGAGTAATTGTTGTTTTGGGCCAAGCAAGATACTAATTTTACTTTTTTTTTTTTCTCTTGGGACTTGTTTGAGCTTTAATTTTTATGAGATTCTTGCATGGAAGCACAATAAAAAGTGGCTTTTTGTGCACCAGAAGCATTATTTGGCATTTTCGTGAAAAAATTTCTAGTTAAATTAAAAACACAAGAAAGGATTACACAAAGTAGGCCTGCAATATCATAGTTTATAGGCCACAAGTAAACCTATTTTCTTCACAAGGATACTTATCTACAATTAAGGGGCACTACTTACTGGGAGAGAGGATACACACGACTCGTGTGATGGTGAAAAGAATCAAAGGAACTCAACAAAATCAGCCTAGACTACTCTAAAACAAACACACAAACTCTATAAATTTACGTCAAGGATAAGAACATACAGAAAGGTAGAGCCAATATGATGCTAATGAAGAATCTTAAGAGTATGTCCCTTGTTGATATGTTCGAGCACGGCTGCCCCGAGTTTACAATATCCTTTCCTGAAGTTACCGATACATTCACTGACATCGAACCTGTCAAAAGAAAACACAAGATTATTTCAGATGAAGATAACAAACTACTAGAGTTTCCTAAATGGCATGACTATATGATTATACTTACAATCATAGTTTGCCCATCCAATTCGTTGTCGAGCAATATCATACACAAAGACTTTATCTTTAAGGACAAGATCTGCAAAACAAAACAGGACAGATATATAAACACTGTTGAGGACGAAGGAAATCATCAGTTTTCAAAGCTCAGTGTCTGACCTCCTAAAATGGTTTGTTCTTCCGGAGCTTTCTGAATACCAATGCACCACATGGACGCACCATCCTGTTAGATAGGAGAGACCAAGTAAGAAGATTACATATAAAAGCATACTATTTTAGTTCTACTAGTTTTATGTATATATAACAAGCAGAAGACCTTACATAGAAACCATAGTGAAACAAGTAGTCCTGAGGTCTTAACATCATTGATGCACCACCAGCAAAGTTGAGACTAACCGGAGGAAACATATCACTTATGCTGCACAAACACACAAAACCAAGAAAATTATCTTCTTAACTTTGATCTAGAGAGAAAAGGATGCAGCCGTCGATAAGGAGACTGGGGACATACCTAGTCGAGACCAAATAGCACTGCTCTCCATTAGAAATTATTGGTGTGACTAACTGTGACACACTGTTTGATATCTGCAGATACGAAACAAAAACATCATGATGTGAAAGTCACAATCTCATGCAAAACACTCAAGATATACACAAACTTACAGCATTGAGAAAGGGATCATAAGCCTCTTTCACCAGATATGTCAAAGTGGTTCCCGTGTCAACAATAGTTCCACGGGTATTTGATGTTTCAAACACTGCTTCATCGATGGGCAGCATCTGTCCATTCACGCCAATGCTTAGCAGATTTAAGTTATAGTGAGGCCTGATCAAAAGATAAAACAGATTCTTATCAGTATCACATGCCACTCAACAATTTCAGAACCAGTTAGGAGGCAGCAAAAGATTGATTCAATCGCAATTGTAAGATCTAAATCGGTAAACTCCTTTATTCAATTCACCAAAGAACTACATATAATCGAGAGACTTGATTAACGAAGATCTCTAGATAACCAACTCAAGGAATGTTGCTGAGCTGTCAACATAGCTACAATCCACTACAAACCACCTCCGCTACATATAAAGCTCTTGCACTAGACTAACACAAAGACTTATCACAATTTCAGGTAGTGACAGCATAACACAACTAAAGAAACAATCTAACAGTGAGAAAATTAAAGAAGAGGTTAATGAGCTTACTGTGACGGGACAAGGGGACTGTAAACAATTCCTGGGACCAATATCTCGCCAAGTACGAAGACACCACCTCCACTACCATCTCCTTTCAAGCAATGAGAAAACACTGGCGGTGTAATCCCGCGTGACGACAACTGAGAAACAACTGATAACTTTCCCTTGCCAAAACCAAATATTCCATCCACTGCTTTGTCTGACTTTGTCAAGTCCCCAGATTGGTAGGTACTACAGCTGTTGCAAATACAAGAAAATCATTCGCAAAGTTTGAGATCTCTAATCAGCCATACACTCATATCCAAACACAAGGGCCGGTGTTTGATTAGAAAAACCTCTCACCCGAAAACAATTGGAGCAGATGAGTTTGCAACCAAAGACTCTCCCAAAATCGCGTCAAAATAGAACGTGTCAGTCATGTAGTAACCTGAAGTCCCACTTCCATCGCCATAGCGAAAGGAGTAACCACACTGGTTATTCTCAGAACACCGTGCAGCTGTTGTCTGAAAAACTGAAGAACAAATCGGATCTGAACAAGTAACAGAGCCAGCAGTCAAGGAACCAGGAGCATCAAAGAAATGGAGGTCGATCTGAAATGAATTTGAAAAAGAGAAAGGATAAGCCTTTCACACTTCGCTGATGCTTTCCCACTATTAAGTAAAATCTAAGAGAAAGCTACTTACTCCAAGTCCACTGGAGTGAGGGCAATTACTGCAAGAACTACAAGTAACCCACAAGATGTCACTTCCAGTATCAATCTGAACATTAAATTCTGTGGGAGGAGAACCCAGTTTGACCTTTGTGAAATAAAGCCTACCAAGAAACATAATATAGATCCATATCACATAAAAGAAAGATTTGTCAACACAAAAAAAAATAAAAGCTGATAAAACCCAATAGAACTCCAATAACAGAGTGTGCAAATGTGACATACATAGTCGTCTTGGAGCTGCAACAAAGAAAAAAGAAAGGAGACAAACTGAATAAGATCCTCCGTATTGATAGCATCTTTTAAAGTCTACTTTTTTAAATTCAAAACCTTCTCAGCAGTAATCAAGGAGCCAAAAAGGCAAAAGATAAAGGCAATTTCAATTTAGGAAACCCTAAATCTTTCAATTTCATCACAGAAGTAGATGAAAACGATCTTAAACCAATCTGAACATCGATTATGACAATCAAAGCCAAGACATTTTGGATTTCTGGCTGCAACAAGAAATTAGAAAAGAAACCACCCAAGATGAAGAAACTTACCCGACGAGGTAAGGATCGGAAGAGCCTTGAACAGGGAAGTCCACAACGCCGCCAACAGAGTTCTGACGACCGCCGAGTAAGATTCGCGCGTGCCTTACACGATCACGCGCCCTGAGCTCACTCAGCTCCACTAGCTCGTCTAGAGGAAAAGCTCTTTCTAAAGGCAGAATCTTGACCGTACCAGCTGCGTATTGCGCCAACGTTGAGGGTAACGGCGATGCTGCGAATCCAGTAACGGCCAAATCAACCGCCACCGTCACCGCCAACATCAGGAGGCGAAAGATACGCATTCAAATAAGTAGCTCGTTGAGATTCTGGCTCTATTCCCCCAATTAAAAGACAAGCTTACAAAGCGCGAGACAAATGCTGGATTCTTCGCATCGAGCGAGAAGAGACAGGAATACAAAAAGAAGTGTCAGAGAGAGAGAAAAAAGAGAGAGAGAGACGTTTCTCAAAATGTTTTAGCGGAGTATATATATTCGAGAATCGAGATTATTGATTTCCGGTTTAGTTTGGTTTGATTTGGTTCGATTTGGTTCGATTTTATAAATTAACGATTGGGTATATGGTTCCTTCGCCTTCTCTTATAAGCTTTCGTATTTTCTTCATCTTCCTTCTTTTTATTTAATTTTCTCAATCAGATGAAGATTAGTGAAATTATAGAATTTAGAGAAGATTATATAACCTGGAAGGTTTCAAGTAATGGATGTTGGTAAGGTCTTAAGAAGAGCACTGAATTTTTGAGTAACCAAATTTGTTTATTTCCGCTTTTATATATTGTGAGCAAATCAGTTTTCTTATACGCAAATCAAATCTTATAGACAAATTTCTGAACAGTTTTTAGGTAAGTGATGCTTATTAAATTAGTCACCACTCGTATGAAACCCAACATTTCACTATACGTAATTAGTATCTGTCTTTCTTTTTTTCCTTCATTTTCATTAGATACGTTAAAAACTCAATTATGTGTTGTGAATTATATAACGTTTGTGTTACAAATCGTCAAATCGATGTAATCATGTAAGAAAATAAACTATTGTGTGGGAAGGCATTTATGACTACCAGGTAAACTAATTGGGCCAAGGCCCAATTGACAGACTTTCCACACAACCATGATTTTTGTTTCTGGTGGGAATTGAACCTGTGTTAGTTCCTTCCAACCTTTTCTCAATTCTCAACCGCCACTAGCCCCTGGTATTAGTCGGAAGGCATTCCAAACCCGGAATAGGCAGTGTGGTGGTCCTTCGGGAAGAAGTCCATTCCGTAGCACTTCGGTGCGTTCCTAACGGAACCGACCAGATCAACCGATAGGGTTTATAAAAAAAAAAAAAAAAAAAAAAAAAAAAAANAGATAAACTATCG
This sequence comes from Erysimum cheiri, assembly GCA_900406345.1. NCBI lineage: Eukaryota > Viridiplantae > Streptophyta > Magnoliopsida > Brassicales > Brassicaceae > Erysimum > Erysimum cheiri. The sequence continues at coordinate 14,487 of OVAQ01000724.1, forward strand.
TTTTGGTAGGTCGTCGGGAACTAGGACTAGTAGTAGTAGTCAGATTTAAGAAAAAGAAATTAGATATAGTTTATATATTATTAAAAATTGACTTGCAGGTGAGTCGTAATAGTCTTCATGATCCAAAAGGGCACGTCAAGGAATGAGGCTTTGTAAATTGTCGTGTGAGTTTCCTGCATCAGTATCGAAGAAATAACGAACCCCACTGAGCCAGTAATAACAAAACCTTCATCTAGAATTAGCCGTATCCGATACCGTTTTTTACTGATTGCGTAATACGAAATGAAAACTGCTACGAAAACGAGGAAGGATGTTGAAATTGTTGATTTGGCACGGTCTTCAAAGTTGGTAGCTTTCTCGTACTCTTTCTGGGCGAGTAAGAGGCGAGTCTGAGAGTCGACACAACTATACAATCCTGCGTATAGAAGAAATATAAAACCGCCTATTATCACGGTCTCACTCGAACTTGACCGAGTATGCAAAAAGATTTTCATGGGTTTGGCTCGATCAGTCTTTTTCATGGATTTTCTAACATAGCTGCAAAAAGATTTTCCCAAAATTTTAAGTCAGATCATTGGTACATAGAACATAGTGGTAGAAGTCAGATCTCTTATTCTAAGCATAATCAAAGACACAAATATAAGAACCATTAAGGCCCTGTTTGTTTCCTTAGTTGGATGAAATTTCTAGACGCAGCGTATGAGCGTAGTAATTGGACTCAATAACAAGATAATGTTCGTTTGCTATTTTGGTCCATGCGTCCATAAATTATATCTGGATGTAGTTACGTTCGTTTGGTATTTCTGTATTCGTATCTCGATGTTTTATATGTCAAATGATCAAAAATTCCTTATTAAAAAAATAAAAACTGAAAAATGAAGAAAAAAAAATATTTGCTTTCTAATTTTAAATTTTCAGCTGCTATTTTTTTTTTGTATTTGTAGTTTTTTTAATTTTTAAATTTTAAACTTTTTAACTTTCCAATTTTTTTTTTTAAAATTTCCAATTTTTTTTAAAAAACTTTTTAATTTTAAATTTTTGAAATTTTTAGTTTTTCTTTAAATTTTTTTTTTTTAACTTTTTTTTTTTTATATTTTTAATTTTTTAATTTTTAATTTTTTATTCTTTTAATTTTTCAAAATTTTTAGTTTTTAAAAGGGCACGTCAAGGAATGAGGCTTTGTAAATTGTCGTGTGAGTTTCCTAAACGAAGAAAAAATTTGGCACATGTCACGTCACCATAACCTTTTGTAATATTTTGTGGAAAAAAAGAAACAAGTTTGTGTAATCTACTCAAGAGATTTATAACTTGATTTATAACTTGTAATGTAGTTAAGCTCTTGTAATTAAGTTTCACAACACACACAATCTCTTTTATACTTCACACCCAAACGAGGAAGAACCAATAACGAAAAAGATTCAAAAATCAGAAATTGAACATTAATAGATTCAGATTCAGAGATCATACAACATGATTCTGTAATCGAATGATATTGATCTCGTATATAGGTCTTAACAGTGAACCATTTTAAAACTTGTTTCTTTTACTTACACATCAACTTCAGGTTAAAACCAAAAAGCTTGGTTTGTTTCAACCGATAGATGAAGTTTTTGCAGCGAGATGAATCAATGCCCGTCTATGATACTTGCTCCTTAGCTTCTTGTATTTCTGCACAAATGCAGCTGTTTCAATATCCTTCTCCATGAACTTCTGTTGAAGCTCCTCGGATTCTTCATCAACCTTGTTCATAGCATCTACAATGAACAAATCGGGATTGTGTTTAGAAACTGATGTGCATAATTTTGTTACACATGAAAGATGTTGAGTGAAGCAACTAATGTTTTACCTTGAAGTCTATGAAGAAGAGAACCCGGAGAGTAGAATTTGAGGATCTCTTCTCTTTGATTCTCAAGCTCATTGAGATTCTCTTGAGCAGTCGCAAGCTCCGATGTACGGATTATTCTGCACTGTTAAAAATCGGTTTTACAGATGGTGAGAAGTTTCATCATATACTCAATTAACACACTCAAATATGAATAGTATACCCACTTGGTTTCTGAGCTCTACTATCTGTGGTTCCTTCTCCAAGTTTTCTCCTGTTATATTAGCATGAATGTTTTAGATCTCTCTATGAAAATAGAAAATTTCGGCGTCATATGAAGTCTTACGAGAACTCACTAGCTATATGTAACGTTTCTTTGCGCAGCTCTTCTCTCATCTAATGAACACAAAGAAATAGCATGGATTTATTAACCAGAAACTTGTATAGCAAAGAAAAAACATTACTAAAGACAACGGATGATTTATACTTCATGTTTCCAACTTACATTGTTTTGTATAGTGACCTGGTCAAGCGAGTGCAGAAACTGTTGATACGCATCCTTGTCAGACAGAAGCCTCCTGAGCTCATCCACACTAGAGCAGAAAAAACATTTGAAGAAGACAAGAATTGTGTAACAAGAGAAAACCACAATATAGATGATATACTGACAAGTCTAGAAATTGATTCTCTTTAAATTAGCAACACAACACAAAATCACAGAGAATTTCATCAACCACGCTATCGATCAGTAATCAAGGGTTTTGTTCTAGAGAATCTAAGCTCCCCCAAGGCCCTAAAGTCATTCACAGACATACATATTATGCACAAAAGAGGCAAGCAAAAGGATTTAAGGAACTTGAAAGCTAACCTTTTGTCTTTTAAAATCGCAATAATGCCGGCGGCTTCACCTGGTGAAACATGTGATGGAATCTGCCCTGATTGCTGAGGCCGGGATAAGCTAGGCGAGGTGACCAGAGACGGCGAATACCACGGTGTTGCAGACGCTTCTGGCGAAGGACGAGACTGTCCTTGTTGTTGTTCTTTTGAACCCCTGAATTTTACACAAAACAAAAAAAAAACATTCTCAAATACCACCTGAAATTCTTCCAATACCCAATATACTAACATTGACAGAGATGAGATCCTCTTGAAGATTACAACTAAGAAAAAACTTTACTTTCTCTTTTAAGTGCATTAATCATTGAGAATTTATACTATTTGATTATCTGAATACTCAAATCTACTCATCATTAGAGAGCCCCTCTCATGAACTACTGTAAAGAGAGCAACACAGAAACTTCAAGGAAGATTATATATACATCAGGATGTTCTAGATCGATTGCGGAAACTTTGAACCCTAACTCAGTAGCTCTAGAGAATTCAATCAAGTAAGCAACAATCTACACTTAGCACCATTAACAGTAAGTAAACTAACAAAAGCAGAGTTCTTTAATCACGAAGAGACATACCCAGATCACAGAAATTCGAATTCCACAGAAACGATCACAATCAAAATTAGATAACATCAAAATCTAGCAGACAAAGAGAGTAAAAGATTGCACAATTTGCCAAATCAGATGATGGAGTCGATGTTACCAGAAATTGAACATGGTTCGTAGAGTCCACCGATCAGCCAAAGAGACTTCAAAATTCGGAAAAGATAAAAAAAATTGTGATCGAAAGACACAATTCTTTATTTTCTTTGGCGAGTTTTAGAGCAAATGAATGATCAATGAATCGGAAATTGCCTAGAATCGTATTTTGTGTTGTCAACGAGAAATAATGTAACTTGCTCAGTTATACCATTAAAGGGTCCTTTTAGACACGTAATCCATTAATGGGCCTTTACTATTGGCCCATCAGTGGTTTTGGGCATAATCCTTGGTCCTCAATTACATGCATTTTACAAATGTAACAAGTCTCTACCATCTCTTAACAAATCCAAATGCATTTTAGCTTAATTCCTTGTTTTTTTGAGTAAAAACAAAGTGCCATTTTTGAGTAATAATATTTTCGAACAAATGTAAAATCATCAAAATTACTATTTCAAGCTTCTAATAGTTTTAACTTTTATGTGTTTCGTTTGAATCTGGGACTCTACATTGAAATGAGAATGATCGAGTAACTGATGACATAAAATGTCTACGTATCAGACTTTCAGAAATAGCTCGCTTGTCCAGTTTGCAAATTTTAGTGTATATATTTGTCAACACTGTTTTCACATTCTTTCCACATATGATCTACAAACTAATTTTTTCTTTCAAATTATTACTCAAAAATGTTAGTGTATTAATTAAGAATCATTGATATTAGCTCAGATCTCTTAATCACCACATGTAACAACTGTATTTAGAGATTTCTGTGGCTGGAGGTGTCGTTTTTTATTTTTCTCATTTCTTACTTCGTACATGAAGGTGGAAAAGGTAGTGAGGACAGAAAATGAACAATGAATAGAAAGTTGGAAAATAAAATAATCAAAACATAGAGGCAGGTGAGCAAATAATTCAATGATAATGCATGCATTTGTTACGATGTCTCTCATTAAATACAAATGCGACTTACTATAAAACATAAAAGGAAATTAAAATAATTGAATATGAAAAAGAAAACGAATGATTAGTTGATCTGGTTTTAATTGTCCGTGAAGAAGAGTTGACCAGAGAAGAAGAGCACGTAGGGTCCAATAGTACATCTAAAGTACTGTTTCCGTTTACGGACATGGCCAGATCTTTAAAAACCACCCCCTTAAATCAGGAGACCTTGTCGGCTTCAACGGTCAACTCTTTGACCAAGCGAGCTACTTCGCGTCGTTTCTAGTTTCTAGATAGTAGATACAAATAGCATGCCGGTCAGCTAAAGATGGAGACATTAACACCGCGTAATTTATTTATCATAAGTTGGTTTAAACTTTAAACACCGCGTAATTTTATGATGACTAAGTCTCGTTTAACACAATCCAACATTCGAACACTATCAATTAATGTTTCGGGACATGAGCTAGTTCAAATCTCAATTATCTTAAAATAGTTCATATAGAATGATCGTGTCACTGGTCAATAATAGCCTTGAATTGGTATGGTATGATCAATTTTTTATTTATCTAGTTTTCTAAAAAAAGAGAATCACGATTAAAAAAAAAGCTAAAAAAATATCTGATTTAATCATCAATTTAAGCAACTTAAGTAGATAAAATACAATTAAGAAAATACATATATACTATCAGAAACAGCGGAGTACAAATCTTCCGCAATAGTAGTAAAGCACAAATATTATGGGTTTAATTATTTTTTCCTTTTCTAGATATTATGGGTTTAATTAGTTTCGAAACCCGTGACTTTTGTACTAGAGTATAATATTCCATTAAGTTTCAGTAACTTTACGTTATACACTTATACTCATTTATGATTTACCAATAAGATCTCAGGATCAACAGCAAAAAACAGTTCTTTATTTTTATTTTTTTAAAACAGCAAAAATAGTTGAAAGCAAAGTTTAGAACATGAAACTGGTTAGTTTCGTGTCATGTCGCTTTTATTAAATAGTTCGGGTAACCTTACGGTTGCAACTGTTCGTCAGCAAGATGTCTTTAGCTGAAGGTTTTATATTAATTGACTTTATATACAATATTTAAAAACTCTACGATTTATAATTTTGACTTAGGCAACTGTTCTTTTTTTTTTTTTTTTACCAAACAAAAAAAAAACTGTTTTTTTTTCCTTTAATTTAAATACTTAAACAACTGTTATGAGATAGGACATGGAAGGTCAACGGTTTCTTTTTCCTCTTAATTGGAAGATGCTAAGTCATAATGTGCATTAACCCTACAATCCCTGATACCTACTCTTTCATTAACTTCACATATAAAAATAATTAAGCCAGTACTGCGTAATATGGTATACTACGTAAGTAATTAAGTATGGTACTCCATTCACAATAATACCAAACGTCTCTAGAACATATAATCAATGATAAAGTAATTAGTGGCAAACAAACGATAATATAAAAATGGGAAAAATGTCAAAAAAATCGCCAACTTTCAAATTTGGGAAGAAAAAAGCGTGAACTTTCAAAATGTCATTTAAATCACAATGTTTGGTTTGACTTTTTGATAAAATAGCTAAGTTTTGTTGACTTGACCATTTTAGTCATGTCGTTAAGTCTCTGTTAACGGAGTTAATTTTCCGTTAACAATGTCCGTTAAGCCTAAAAACTATATATATATACACATTAGTTACTAATATTTAACAATATCTTACTGTAGCCTGGTGGTAGATGTGTGAGATTTGTTTATTCCAAACAAGGGTTTGATACCTGTTCACGCAATTTTATTGACCTTTTTAAAAAACAAAATACGTTAAAGAGGGGCTCGAACTGATGACCTCATGCGACGCATTCAATGACCAGCAAACAACTGAGCTATTGTTTTCTCTTGTTTTATTGGAAACATAATTAATTATATCTAATCCAGGAAGCTATCGGCAACGTTGGGGAGGAAGAGATCGGAACCGGTGGGATAGCTCCGCTTGTCTCGGAATTCGCAACAGCAACAAAGATCTACTATTTTGAAGATGACGGGTTTCTAATCGGTGCTCAGATCTGGATCTCTAGGGTTTTCCAATCAAGGGATTGAATGTTAAGAGCAGATCGAAGTTGTTTGGTGGCTGGATTGAGGAAGCGTGGAAGACGATGATTGAGACAAAATATTACATAGACGATATAAATATATATGTATTTCTTCAGTACGTTAGTAATACGCTACAGCTCAGTTGGTTAAGGTCATAAATTGCGTTGCTTGGAGTCACTAGTTCGAATGTTGATCAATGTTTTGTTTTTTAAAAATGTCTATAAAATGACGTGCACAGGTATCGAACCACGGTTTGGAAGAAACAAATCTCATACATCTACCACCAGGCTACAGTAACATTTTCGAAATGGGTTGTAATTAACGTCTATATATATCTGTTTTCGGCTTAACGGACCTTGTTAACAGAAAATTAACTCTGTTAACAGAGACTTAACGGCACGACTAAAATGGCCAAGTCAACAAAACTTAGTTATTTTATCAAAAAGTCAAACCAAACTTTGTGATTTAAATGACATTTCGAAAGTTCATGCTTTTTTCTTCCCAAATTTAAAAGTTGGCGATTTTTTTGACATTTTTCCCATATAAAAATATACTACATAGCTAAAACAATACTACTATCGTTTAGCGATTTTTACTACCGTTGGATATCATTGCTAATTAGCAATATATATCGTTTTAAAGACGCAAGATGTTATCATATAAATTTTGTATCGATTAAGTTTATGAATTGGAGATAAGTGAAACTCGAATTGCTGACATCCGTCATAGGGTAAACTATTGCCTATCAGACCAATTTTAAAATTAGGTGATATATAATATGTTTACCAGTTTTGAATGATAGATAAACTATTGGGTTTTTTTTCTTCTTCTAAGCAATACTCCAGTTTCTTTTGTCCAAAAAAAAAAAAAAAAAAAAAAAAAAANTTCAACAAATTTTATATTTAAAATATAAATTATTAACAATAATAGTAGTAATAGATAACCCTTTTTGGATTTTTCCAACAAATAAAAGGCTAAATGTGTCGTCAAAATAGCTAAAATAAATGCGAAGGAATGATAATACAAAGAATATAGAGAAATAGCGAGCCTGACGTGGCCTAGAAAATCAATGCAACGAATGGGGAGGAAAAAGACGAAATGCATGCAGATATTAATATTTTTCTATTATTTTTTTTTTTTTTTATTTGTGACATATTATTATTTATTTTCTATTAATATATTAAATTTTCTCTTTGACTTCGAGGCCCGGTCGTCTATAGCTTTTTTTATGATAGAAATATAGATTACTATCTACCATATATCACATATAATTTTACCAAAAAAAAAAAAAAATATATCACATATAAAAAAAAAAAAAAAAAAAAAATTTTTTTTTTTTTTAAATAANGTAAGAAAATTATTTTATGTTTTAATCTAAAAAATTAAAAGATGAAATTATGTCGTATATATTTTAATAAAAAGTATAATAAAAGATTTAATAGGTTTTTTTCATTTGTATACAAAAATTTAAGCGTAAAATAAACAGAAGAAGTAAGAAGTTGTCACTAGATTAAATTCTTAAGATGTGTTACTACTTACTTCATCTGCCTATCTAAGCAATTTTTTAATCTTCGGTTTCATGCATAAAAATAACTAATTTTAGAACAACCAATCTTATCTCAGGCCTAAATTTGATTTAAAAATAATATTAAAAATAGAAATTCTGCAAAGATATTTACATTAAATTTTAACATTTTATATCATTTGAGAATTCAAATGGTAGAAAAAACGAGTTTATAGCAAAATTTCAAAATCAACTGTTAAAGCATTGATTTGAGAAAATAGACTTTATAAGGGGTATGTTTGAGACTACTTTTAACGACTTTTTTTGTTAACGAAATTATACAGTATATATTTTACTTTAACGATTTTACAACATCTGTAATTCCTTTCCGACTCTATAAGGAGTTTTGGTGCACACCAAACAGTCATTAAGCCGGTCGATGTTTTATGAATATGTGAGTTTTCAGTTCATGGAACAATGTATTTAGAAAACCTTAATTCTATAGACCAATTAGTTAGATTCAACACTAAAAGTCTAAAAGCAAAATTGAATTCAAGAAGTTATATACAAGTAGTTATAATCACGGAGTACGATTCGGCATTAGTAACAGTCACAACAAAAGGTATTCAAATATATGAATCCGAATATTAAAAAGAATAGTCTCGGTCCGGGGAGATTGTGTCGAACTCTCGGAACTTTGCGCATAATAAAAATTAAAATTTAAGGGCCATTTATGGCTTTATATTACGTCTAATAGTTGAGCTAGCTAGCTACGTGCCCATACATGGATGTGACGACTGACGTGGATATCGTAAACTTAACCAACCAACCAATGTACAAGATGCTCGTTGGTTGACTTTGATAAAATATCCGATATTCTCAGACATAATTTAATTTATTATATGTTCATAAATAAATCAGAAATATATCTATCGTAAAGTCATTACCTGGAGAAAAATAAATATATATACGAAACAATGTTCCAGAAAGATAGTATAAATATATATGAACAATGGAAAAAAAAAAAAATCGTACGAAAATGTTTTTTTTCTTAATATTTAAAAGCGAGATGACTTGCATGCTGTATTAATCTTAAGTACGTATTAATCTTATCGTTCATAGCTGGAATGCATGGATGAAATTAAATCTTAATTAATATATTGGGGAAGATTCGTCGAATCACATTTCCTATACTATTATAATATTATTTCATTATAAAACACTTTATCTTGCTTACTTAGTTTTATAATGACAAGATCATATAGTTATTGTTAAAAAAAAAAATATATATATATCTCATATTTATTTTAACCAAAAAAGAGGATCCCATAATTTAGCCATTTTATTATTCAATTAAAGGTAAGTTTGTCAAAGCTCTTAGAGTAGGAGAGGACTAATATATGATAATATATGTTTTTTTTGTTTAAAACAATTTTTTTTTACCCCAATTTTTTTTTTTTTTTTGTCATCTGAATTTATTAACTATTACAAATTATGAGAACTGTTACATAGACGATTCTACCATGGACAATTCCTTCCGACCTTACTAGATTCACGACAAACCATACTTCCTTCTCATTCTTCATGTTGACGCTTCCTTCTGTTTGTACGTAAAATCACGGCGAACGGCTCTAATTACGCATCACTGGTAGATCTCTTGTAGACTTGCCTCCATTAATCTGCATAATTGTTAATAAATTCGCAATTTCGGGGACTCGAACCCCATACCTCCTGGTGTAGAAGCATTAATGAACCCTTGGTCAACCACTGGGCAAGGGGGTTTCCACTACCCCAACCGTTTTATTTCGAAAATATCTTTGTTTTATACAAATTTTAAAACATTACAAATTCCAAGTTTATGAAAGATTTAAAGGTTACTCTTATGGATTAAAATACATCTCCAATTATAAAATTAGATAATATATACATTTTTATTTCTTCCTTTAGCTAGCCTTATCTTAATTAATAATTTCATACACAAACCAAGAAGTCCAATAATATTTTTACATTTGGCATGGTATTAGAATCATCAAAGCTCTAAAACTCTTTAACAAAATCCGTTTCTGTTTTTCTCGCTAATTTTCAAATATAGTTTTTTATCCCCCTTTTAATATTACATATAAATATATTTTTTATATTTATTTATTTTATTTTATTTTTTTTTGGTGGAGTATATATTTTTTATATTTTATAAACCTTTCTAAATGTTAAAATTATAAAGTTTAATGATAACTTTAGAAGTGTTAAAAAAAAAAATGATAACTTTAGAAATCAAAACATAAAATGTCGTCTTTCTAAAATTATCATTTTTAATATTCACGATTCATTTTGATTTTGTACGTTCTATATGTATATATGTGCACACATATTCAAAGGACGTGTATTAGGACAATACCTTAAGTGTAACCGAGGGAGGTCGTATATGTGACGAACACACAAAATGAACACTCTTATGAAGTAAATACTAGATAGATATATATCTTTATAAAAAAAAAAAAAAAAATACTAGATATATATAGTTACCAAGTCTGATCTGGTCCAAGTAGTTGGAGTCTAACGTTTAGATTAAAAAAAATACTAGATATATATATAGTTTTGATGAAAAATTCTGTATATGCAAATGCAAGTTCTGCAAAAGTCCACATATATATAAAGTCCTGTTGAGTTGACCCATTCCCTCCCCAACGGGACCCAAGCAACGAAGTTTCGCGCCAAGTATATAAGTTCAGTTTCGTCAAATGCTTAAATATCGTACAAGGATATTTAATTATGCACCACCAAGAGTAATTTCTTTTTTTAAAAAAATATTAAAATAAACGGAAGTTAGAGTGAAAAATACAACAAATCTTGTGGTGTTTATATTTCTAAGTTTTTATTCGATGACATATTTTAGAAATTATTCTTGGTCATGATCAAAGCGTTATAGTATTGAACATGTATTTTCTTTTTCAAATACTTACATTTTAATAAAAAAGAGTTGAGTATTTTTTTTTTTTAAAAACTGAAAATACTATTTTGTGATATTTTATATGAAGAGGTGTTTAAATAAGCAATATTTTTTACACAAACAATACCATATATATATATATATATTACGTACGTAACCAGTTTCATAAATGCATGTGTTGTACTTTGAAATTTTGTGGAATTTATTAGATTTGAATTTTCAAATCTATTATTTTCTTAACAAAGATATGATGATAGTGAAAAAACACAAAAGACAACTATAATTCTAGAATCCATTGACAAATTGGCATAACCATATGAAATATTTCCATGATTATACTTATTATTATGTGGAACAATATAAGTCCTTTACAAGAAACGGGGAAGTAATACTATTTTTGCATCTCCCTTCAAACTATGCTTATAGCTATTGCGCATTTGTGACCAAGAGACGAGAGTTAGCTATGAGATCTTTCGTTGACACATTATTTAGGGGGGTTTATTGGTTTATGGATTTTAGTGGATTTGG
>OVAQ01000725.1:0-25899 GCA_900406345.1 Erysimum cheiri
CCAAAAAACTGTGGATATCCTGTTTATTATTACCAAAGCTTGTTCTCTGCTTTATCAAATTAAGTTGTTTCTTTTCTTTCTACCAATGGAACCTTTGTAATTTTTAACATTTTCAGTACTTTTATTGAATGGTGGTTTTCTTTTGGCTTCTTTTTGAATTCTGCTATCTTCGATTTTTGGCAATATATTTGTTGCTGATGCTCGAGTAAGATACCAATAATATGCAGAGAATAAGAGTTCTATTCGAGCATGGTCTGCGCTGCATCCAACAGTAATCTATAGACAGACACAACATTACCAAAACAACCAGTATTTAATTTGCATTGACGAACCAGAAAGAGTGGTCTCTCTCAGTATCAGAGTTTGTAAATGATTTAACACAAACTGCCATACATGGTCGGTAAAGACTCTCTTCTGTATCAACTTCTCCATTTTCACTTTTATATTTTTGTGTGGATCACCAGAATCTGTTGAACTTGTGACCAGCACAACGATTCGTGCCATAAATAATGTGAAAAAGGAGAAGCAAAATGTTCAAATTATTCAGAGTTGAAGGTGCAGATGATGAACAGAACAAAAGCAAATACAGAGCTAGAGTGTTATAAATGCCTCTTCTGTGTATATACAAAGAACACAAATTTATTCAAATTCACACGGCAGATTCATACATTATAGTACAGAGATGATTTGTATTTGTAATACAAGACATGATTTGGATTATTAAAGAGAGAAATGAACACACAAAGGCTTAATCAAAGACAAGTGAAGGAAATAAAGCTTGAAATGTTCTTCTAAAGGGAAGAAGTGAAGCTATAAGAAGAATAAGACAAAGTACCAAGTTGCCAACTTGTGTGGATTTGCTCTGCTTTTGCATCTTCACCAGCTGCACCCATTGCAACGTGTAACGGATAAAAATGCTCGGGCCATGGATGCGCCATCTTCGCATTCGGAGCTTTCTCTTCCCACTCATTCACATCTCCATACCTGAAAAAACAAACTTAAACAATAAATGATATGTTTTCATAAACGTAAGCAGCAAAAAAGTTATAACTGTTTCTAACCTTCCTTGAAGAAGAGAATCTCTAAGCCAATTATCAAACTCCAAAGCCCAAGGAACCGATGAGCCATTAGTGATATTAAAGTCAAGCTTCCTCAAGTTATGAGTAGCACTTCCAGAGCCAATGATAAGAACACCTTCATCTTTCAATGAAGCCAATGCTTTACCCATATTGTAATGGTAAGTCCCATTTTGGTTTGATTGAACAGAGAGTTGACAAACCGGTATATCGGCTTCTGGATACATCAACATAAGAGGAACCCAAGCTCCATGATCAAGTCCTCTCTTTGTATCTTCATCCACACGTTTCATTCCTCCTTGTCCCATTAACAACTCTTTCACTCTCTTCCCCAATTCAATTGCTCCTGGTGCTTCATATTTCAGCTGCAAAAACATTCATAATTGACCCAATAGAGACAATTAAAAATCAAAACTTTATGCATCCTTGAACGATCTAAGGACCCTATTGTGAATCTGATTGAGAATCAACCTTGTACATAGGATCAGGGAAGCCATAGAAATCGTGGATCGTTGAATTGCGAAGAACAGCGTTGACGGATGGATATTTGGTGTCCCAATGAGCGGAGATGATCAAGATCGATTTGGGTTTCTGGGGAAAAACTTTGTGAGTCCATGATTTGAAGAATTGTCTTGCCTCTAAGGTATCGTCTATGCTTAAAGTTGGAGATCCATGAGACAAGAAGAAGGTTTGATTCACTTTCTCCATTGAAATCAAATCTCTCTCTCAAACCTCGATTTTTGCTTTTCTTGTAGTAAATGTTTTTTTCTCACCAACTCTACTAATTTTGGTTTTTCCCAATTTTGATTTTGTCTGAATAAAGAGAGAAACATATCTTGTGTCTGAATAAAGAGAGAAACATATCTTGTCGAAAGGGACCAAGTGACCAACCCACCTAACCACGACGACCAAGGATCATGAGACCACAATAATTAAAGTAAACTGCCAAAATGGTGGATTTTATATGAAAATTACAAGGGTGGATTTTTGTTATAATACTAATACTTTAGGTAGCATGTTCATAATAAAATTTTATTTTTGTACTCTGTCATTCGTTAATAGAAGAACTTGTTTATTCTTTTGATGTACTCCCAAATTATTCAATCAGATAATATGTCAACCACACCCATATATGATATATCAAAAGTCAATCCCCATAATATACAGAGAACCAATCTAAACGATTTCATCTTTTGTCATTGCAAATCAGCTCTATGTAAGAATTTGGAGTTTTCCTCATGTTTGAAACAGCTTCTTGCAAATGTTTTATGAGACAAAAACTTCTCTCCAAACTAATCAAAAGTGTTACTATAGCTGCCTTGATGAACTACCAGGCAATTCGGCAGGTCTCAAATGCTCTTCCTGAAAGCCAAAAAAAATTAAAAAAATCAACATGTGGTTATAGCACAAAAAGATCATCCTCATTCAAAGTGAAGCAACTTAAAGAATATATTCAGATAGCTGAGACCTGTAAATTGTAAGTGAAATTGGGAGGAGGCCTGAAATCCATTTGTCCCTGCGTCAGACAATCAAATGAAAAATGTTTACAATACGATTACGCTTCTATAAACAGTTTGGAGGATTTTATAATGTACCAGCCCAGGCATGGCTTGCTGATTTGTGAAGAAGCTATCCTGCACCGGTGCTAGAGAATTCAGTTGTCCCTGAAGTCGAAAAAACCAAAACATATCGTATCATTGACTTATACTTAGAACAGATTTGGGTGACTTAAGCATTTAAGTATATACTAAACCCACCAGGCCTTGGATGGTTCTTTGATTTACATAGTAGCCTTCGTGAGGTGGCTCCATTAAATTTAACTATATCCACAGTTAAAACAGGTCTAGAATTAGGGTAATGATAGATGTCGAATCGCTTAGACAGGTTTGTAACAATCAACAAACATAGCATACCAATCCTTGAACGTTCTGTTGAGGACCATAGTAACCATTTATGCTCATACCCTCTGAACTTATGTTTTCCTGTACAAACAATAAATAAAATAAAAACATTATTAAGCTATATGACTATATCCAAGACATCCTATCTCTTAGTCTCATATACGAAAATGTGCTATCAAATTAATTAGAGAAGATCAAATCAAAAGCACAAACCATTGGTTGCAAGCTCTGTTGAGATTCAAGCATTTGGCCAGCCTCTTGTTGTTGTCCCTGCATAAGATCAATTTGAGTAGCTTAAGCCTTTGAAACTAAGAACATGCACGAGTTTCAAATACATAGCTTTGCAATATAAGCCCACCTTTCTTTTCCTAACAACAGTCTTCTTTTTTGTTGCTTTTACGCCGGCCATTATTTGATTTTCTTCTTCGTGAGCACCATTATTAAGCTGGCTACTAGACTCGGTGATGTTGTTTCTAGCATTATTCAGATCGACACAATTTTTCAGGGTCTCAACTAGTGTGCGCAGTACGATGTTGTAGTTTTCTTCTGACACACATCCTTCCTCACTCAATTCAATGGCTCGACTACACAAATCGTTGTAACGCTGAACTCTGGTCTGTATCTGGTCTGCTCCTTGACCAGCCAATACTCCACTTTTTGCATCTTTTGTCCATCTTTTCAAAATATATCGAGGTGGGATGCTGGCAAAACCACATATCTGCAGAATCATCAAAGCATGCCGACAGAGAAACCCTTTGTATTCAAACATACGGCAGAAACAGCAAAGTTCTGACTTAGTTTTGCTCCACGTTACAAGAAAGTCATCGTCTTTTTCACAGTCTTGGACTCTAAACGTCGCCATATTTTCGTCTTCTGTTTCCTTTCTAGGATGGCAAGCGACAACCCCCAAGACCTCGACTTGAAATTTTTTAAATATCGTGTGCGTGTAAGTTGTTGCCATTTGCTTCTCCCAGGGCGAGGGAGACTTCAATGCAGGTTGCTTGTGGCAAGTATCGAAATCTGCAACAGATTCCTCTTCGTACCTATTCTGTAGAATCGCACCGTATTGCCTCAAGAACTCTTTCAGCGTGATTTTCTTGTGGACATACTTATCGAAGAAAGAGTTCACACTTTCTGAACGTTGAGATGTCGACATTCCCGCCAGAAACACATCGTTCATAAACGTGGGCACCCACTTTTGACGATGTTCATGCAACCATACCAGCCATTCATCTTCCTCAAGTCCAAATTGGCTGACCATTTTCCACCATCTCATATCAAACTCATCACCTGTCCAAGATCTGAAGATGCATTTGTTGAACTTCTGCAAGAAATTTTCGTGCCGTTTCATCACATGGGAGAAATATTCAGGAATCTTTTCTAACACGTGCCATAACGCAAAGCAATGACGAGAATTTGGTAGGAGCTCTGAAACGGCATCCATCAAGAATTTGTCTTGGTCAGTGAGTATAACTTTAGGAGCTCGACCACCCATTGCTCGAAGCCATGTTTTTAACAGCCACACAAATGTCTCCTTAGAATCATCAGCAACCAATGCACAGCCAAGCAACATAGGTTGGGAGTGATGGTTAACCCCAATAAACAAAGCTAGTGGCAACTTATCGTTAAACTTGACATAAGTAGTATCAAAGGATACAACATCACTGAAACTCAAATAATCATCTCTGCTTTTAGCATCAGCCCAAAACAGATTCCTTAAACGATTCTCCTCGTTTAGTTCTATCGCGTAAAAGAATTTGGGGTTTTCTTTCTTAATGCGCTTAAAGTACTCGAACAGTACTTGAGAATCTCCTTCTTCCAAAGCCAGATACCGACCCTTATTAACCTGACTGTTGACATCGGTCTGAAGAAGAGGCCCAGTATTCTTATATCCCCCAGATTGTCTCGACATCTCAACATACATTTTCCTAGTTCGTTCACTAACCGCGTGCAAAATGTCGATATTATTCTTCTCAGCTAACTTGACATTCCTCTGAATCCGGAAGTGATAAGCAAGGGCAGGAAGAAGCTCATGATTATGATCCTTTACAAACTCATGAATGATCCATTTCCCATCGGGTCTTCTCTTCACATGCATACTTGCCTTACAATCTGTTTTCTTCACACTCGACCTTCGAGTACTACTACCACTACCCTCAGACTCAGGAGTCACACCATATCTTGAACAAGCAAACTTAGCATCAATGAAGTCTTTAGTTTTCTTGGAACGGCGGCTGTTTTTAATCGAGGTAGTAAAACCCATAGATTTCGCATATTCTTGATAAAAGATATACGCTGCCTCGTGGGTTTCAAAGTCTATGCCATTTCGTGGCTCAAGATCAAGATCACCACTAAATCCAACCTCTCCTGTTTGTGGATCAACAGCAATTCCTAAATCTCTATTACTATGCTGCGGTTCAACCACAATGTGAACCATATGTTCATCCCCTGCATCACTAACCTGATTCTCTTGCAAATCCATCCTCAAGTTAGCCACATTTCCATTCACTAACATACTCAAAAGCAACTACCTCGCCATGGGCTCCCATGAAACTGGAAACTAAACCTCTTTCCAGTATATAATTTAACTTAGCACCTGAAAATGGCACAACCAGACTTCATAAGAACCCTTTCCAGTATATAATTTAACTTAGCACCTGAAAATGGCACAACCAAACTTCATAAGAACCATCATCTACACACAAACATCACAGTTGAACCAAAAGACGAACTTTTGAAACACACATAACAACATACGTCTAGAAGTAGAAAAGTTCCAGTCCTAAGCCAAAAATGAGTAAAATTTCACAAAAATTCGTGAACTTTACGAAACTTTCATTAGTATCAGCAGAAAAGATAGAGACTTTAATGTATCATAGAGAAGAAAACCTGAGAATTCAAACTAAGAAAGAGCAGAATTCAGGAAATTTCAAGCCTTTGGAGATTGCTGAGGCTTTGCTTTAATCCTGCATTTTCTCGGCCACCCAGAGAGCGACAGAGGGAGGGAAGGCAAAATCTGACGTGAAAAGAGCAAAGAAGACGAAGCAGGCGAGTGGGGGGAAACAAAGCGAGTGAGGAACAAAGGAGCGTGAGGATGAGAAAATCTAGGGTTCCTTTTTTGGAATTTTTAGGGATCTTGAAGCTTTTTTTTTTGTTTCAATCCTTTACTCGCCTTTACTCATTTGACACACAGCGTTTGTTCTCGACGCGATTTTATTATAAGCGCGTCTGGCGTTTTGGGCGCGTCGCTGTTTTAGAATTTATGTTCTTTTTCTATTGTATCACTCTTCTAAGCTTCCTGTTTCCATGTTTTGACAAGGTCAAGACTCAACTAAAAAGTTTTATTCAAACTATAAAATAATTTAGGAGGTGAATGTTGTTTTGAAGTCATTTGATTGTTACTAATTTTTTTTGGTGTGCTGCTGACTAACACCATGTATGTCACTGTAGAAAACGTCTAACGACCTTATGATTCATTTGCATAATTTGAATTTTGTATTGGTTCATGTTTTTTTTTGGTATTATTTTTCTCCTCTTTTTTTTTTTTTCTATCATATTTTTGAAAACAATTGAATGATCACATCATCCATATAACACAAATATATAGATTTTTTTTTGCATCAAATTTTTTAAAACGAAGAAATATTACTCAATCTATAAAAATAAATACGTGTTTAATATCTCACAGCAAATTATCAAAATATGATAGCAAACTGTAAGTGAGGAAGGACTGATTTAATCAAAAACTTATTTAGAAGTTTTTGTTTTGTTTAATTTATTTCTTTACTTGAGCCGCAGAATTAAACTGAATATGATAAATATTTAAATTTGATAAAAAAGTTAAAATGTATTATAAATATTTAATTCGATAAAAAGTTAAAATATAAAAGTATTTGAAATTGATCAATATATCTTTTGGGTCACTAAATTGTTTCAGACCAACCATGGTTCAATTAATTGACTATTAGCATAATTTTTTGCAAATATAATATTAATTTTTTAAAATATAAAGTCAATAACACATTATGAGTGCTTGTCATTGTGGTAGAGTAAGTTGAAGTTGTTGATGAGAATAATGGAAAGACGGATAAGTCGTTCGGAACCGTCTGAATAGGCCGAACATGGAAGAAGACACTAAAGAGTAACATTTGGTGAGATTTGACGGAAAATAAAGATAGAAGCTTTTCCATAAAAGTTTGTATTTATTTTTTTTTGCTGAAATTCAGTTTTTTTTTTTTTTTTTTTTTTTTTTTTTTTATATANTATGTTTATTTATATATACACACTTAAATATTTTGAAAAAAAAAATGAAAATTTCGATTCGACCGGTTGGACGTAACAGTTGTTCAATAATAATACCGAATCAATATATCTCCAATTCTTAAAATCCGATATTATATAAATGAACTATTTTTGAGGTAAGTCTACACCACACTATTTTTTTGAGTTATCTGACATTAACAAATCAATAGTATCACTTCGCAAAAAATGTCCAGCTCTATACTAGTTTAGCTTTCGGATTAAGTCTACACCACACTATCTTCAAACAAAGTGCTCTTAGAAAATGTCAAGCTCTACCGATTTAGCCTTAGCTTTCAGATTAAGTCACCTAGTTATTACTATTTGTTTTTTCTACATTTCTACTTTTTTGTAATATCTGCTAGTTCCAAATAATCAATCATTTAGTAGATTCTTTACATAAAACAAAATCATTCAGATTCCACAAAACCATTAATTCATCTCTAATAAAGAAGTTTTTTAATGCTTACTAAATTTTACATTACAAAAAAAAAAAAAAAAAAAAAAAAAATNATGCTTACTAAATTTTACATTAAAAAAAAAAAAAAAAAAGAGAAAAAATATCAAAGAGGAAAAAAAGACACGTCAGCAGAGAATACAGCTTTGGTACAGTAGTAACTAGTAACCACTTTCATTTGTCCGTCTCGGGCTTTTAGTCTGTCAACGCTTTTCTGTTTTGTCTTTTTTCTTTCTTCTAAATATTCTCTCTTCTTCCCTTCCATTCTCCACTTACTTTGGACTTCGCCATGGCTATGCAGTAAGCTTTTTTTGCTCGCTATTCGAGTGTATTTGCTGCTAATTCGAAATTGCTTAGGTCATGTCTAATTTCACTGTTATTTGTTTTTAATTTTTTGATTTAATTTAATTACAGGAGTCTACTTTCCTCTTTCGTCACTTGACTATGACTGACCTACCATAGTTAGATTGAGGACGAAAGAAAGAGAAAAAAGGAGATATTTTTCTCAGTCGGTTTCCCTTTTATTCTTCTGGGTTTGCAAGCAAATTGTCTTCTTTACGATTCGCGGCGGCGTTAGGGTTTCGCTTTTGGATTTTGTGATTTTGTGAGTGTTTAAAGCTATTTTGGGGGAAGCTAAAATGGTGAGGAAACATGGTTGGCAACTTCCTGCTCACAAATTACAGGTCTTTTATTTCTCTACCTTTTTTTTAATTGCGATTTTGATTCTCTTTGCTTTCTGCTTTCTCCTGTATATTCTCTCTAATTCTCGCATTTGTGTTTTAGTTAATTTGTTTCTATAGCTGTGATGCGTTTGCTTAATGAAAGTGTGGTCTTTGTGAAGTTTCTTTGGCTCTGATGCGTTTGCTTAATGAAAGTGTGATCTTTGTTTGAACAGGTGGTTGCGATTACTGTGTTCTGCTTGTTGGCTGTTGCATATTATGCTTTCTTCGCTCCTTTTGTTGGAGGACGTATCTGGGAGTATATTCTTCTCGGTGTTTACTCTCCTGTGGTATGTGATGGTTTCTGATCTCTAGAGTATGAGATGGTTTTAACAATTTGGTTTCAGGGATTAGGCTAAATCGCTTTAGACAATGATAAAGAACGGATAAGAGTTAGGGACATGGTTATTTGATGCTTCATATCTGACGCCCTTGTGCTTGTGTCATGTGTGTTGCAGGCTCTCATTGTTTTCGTTCTTTATGTTCGGTGTACTGCAATCAATCCTGCGGATCCAGGGATCATGTCGAAATTCGAAAGAGGTGCAAACAGAGATCATGACTTACCTGCTGCCAAAGATGTTTCGAGAAAATTTGATGAAACGGGCAGCCAGCTGCAGTCTTCTCCTTCGGTTGCCTCCAGGACTTCTACTTTACCAGCAAGCGTGAAAGGTTCTGTAGGAGATGCTCAAAGAGTGGAAGCTGCTCGGGGAAAATCTTGCTTTAATCCTTTGGCAATATGCTGTGGCGTGTTTGTGTATGAAGATTGTCGCGGCAAAGAAGATATGGATGAACAGCAGGGGGACAGGGAAGAAGCTCTGTTTTGCACGTTGTGCAATGCTGAGGTATTTTGTTACAATTGCTTCCAGAAGCAACCACTAAATCCTTTGTTTGTTCACTTTGATTATTTCTTTGTGACAGGTCCGTAAGTTTAGCAAGCATTGTCGAAGTTGCGACAAATGTGTAGATTGTTTCGATCATCATTGTCGGGTAAAGTTCTTACTGTTATGACAATTGACTGTTTCTTGGAGCTGATTGACTAGAGTTATATGGGTGTGATCAAATGACACAGCTGTATTTAAATGCAACAGTGGCTTAACAATTGTGTCGGCCGCAAGAATTATATGACTTTTATATGTCTGATGGCTGTCAGTCTCCTCTGGGTACGTATAGTCTCCTTATATATGCTATATTTCTCAAGCTCACTGTTTGCTTAACCAGTAATTAGAAAATCTTTCTCCGTTTCAGCTCCTTATTGAAGCAGGAGTTGGAATTACAGTTATAGTGCGTGTATTTGTTAATAAGAAGGACATGGAAACCGAAATCGTCAATAGACTTGGAAATGGATTTTCTCGGGCTCCTTTTGCTACAGTTGTTGTAAGTATTCTTAGTGTGAGGCAGTTGCAACTGGGTGAGCCGCTATTGGTAATGTTCTTACAATTTATGCAGGGTCTCTGTACTGCTGTTTCTATGCTGGCATTGTTTCCACTGGGTGAACTTTTCTTTTTCCACATGCTCCTTATTAAAAAGGTTAGTACGGAAGAAGTCAATATCTCTTTTATATGCTTGTAATGTATTTGCTTCATTGGTATGAATCTTGCTGAGACTCTATAAAAAGCATTCATTGTTATTTTAATCTTATAGTCAACATAGTTCCGAAAATTATTGAGTAGCACATGGAAATGCATTCTCTTCATAGTTGTGAGGATAGAAATTGGTTTCCCTTCATGATTAAGACCATATGATCCATTCCTCTAACCCGTCTCACTGTTTAAAATATGTGGTTTATAATATATGTCCTCGACTTCGTTTTAAATTGGGATGATCACATGTTCTAAGCAATGTGAACTTATTTTTCGTGTTTAATACCAATAGGGCATTACAACTTACGAGTATGTTGTGGCGATGAGAGCAATGAGCGAGGCACCAGCTGGAGCTTCGATTGATGAGGAAATTCCTAACGTGCTGTATTCTCCCTCTGGATCTGCCACAACTGGCTTTAGTGGTGGAAGCTCCCTCGGTTTACCTTACAAGGGAGCCTGGTGCACTCCACCTAGAGTGTTTGTTGATTATCAGGTATCATTTGCTTTTCCAAGAACTGTAAATAATAGCAGTTTTCAGATAGCTTCCACTGAGTTTCTCTTCAGTTATTGATATGTCGGCTTGATATTTGTTATCTGTGTTACAGGATGAAGTGATTCCTCATTTGGACCCTGGAATGGTTCCATCGACCGTAGATCCAGATGCAGCTGAAACAGCGGAAAGGGGCAACAAGGTTCCTAAGAGGCCTGTGAAAATTAGTGCTTGGAAACTCGCAAAGTTGAATTCAAGTGAAGCTACAAGGGCAGCAGCTAGAGCCAGAGCATCCTCGTCTGTCCTAAGACCAATAGAAAACCGTCATTTACATGATGATGAACTTAGTTCCAGAAGTGGCACCCTCAGTGTTATCAGCAGTGTAAGCACAGAAGCAAATGGGGCTGTGTTGAGTAAAGAGATAAGAAACAATGATTCAAGGTTGTCTCATTCTAGAAACTCTTATGCTCCAAGCCAAGGTAGCCGGGACGAGTACGAGACAGGGACCCACAGTATGAGCAGTTTGAGCAGTCCAAGTCATGTTCATGAGACCGTCACACTTAGTCCTCTCCCCCAGTATCATACAGCTGGCCACCACTTCACTGCAGCGGCCGCATCAAATTCTTCCCGGCCACCTCTTAATCCGGCAACCAATCACATGGTCCACTCAACCTTTGATGAAAAGATAATGCAGAAAGGAAACCACGCCGATCCACTGCTTCACCCTGCACCTGCGGCTTCTCTTCTGAGAGATGTGAGAAGAACATCAGTTGTTTGGGACCAAGAAGCAGGTAGATATATATCAGTACCCGCAACAACATCTGAGCCAAGAACCAGATTGTCCTCACAGAACCAGCCAATTCCTAGCTCACACATGGGTAACACTCAGAATCCAAGACCCGCTGTTCTCCCGCCTCAAGTTTCTTCATCTGGAAGGGCACCACCTCCGCAGCAGCAAGGAGAGAGACTGATGTATACAGGTGACTCAATTTTCTTTGGAGGGCCCCTGGTAAATATCCCGAATAGAGATAGCCTAAGACACGGAGGAGACTCAGGAAGAGAGGGACAAGACAGAATGACATTGACATTGCCTCGGGAAGCTAGATTCAAAAGAGACACAACCTCAAACCAGCTTCCAGTGTTTGCTCCTGTGGGTACCCGCAAGTGAACCATCACTCTTTCAAGGACTTTGATCACGCCGAACTAAGACTGACAGGACATGGACAGGTAGCTGCTTGAGGGTCAAAACCGATGGAGTTGGCTTAACGGTTGCAGGAAAGTCTCCGGGATTGATACGATTGTGTGAATCTCTTGGATTTGTGATCGAAAAGTTTACGGATGAATTGATGAGGTAGAAAGTAGAATCCTTTGTGATAATTTCTTCCACGGGTTCAATATTCTTAGCCAGATATGACTCTTCATAATTCGCTTTAAGAAACCAATATTTGTTGTATGACTCCATGAATCTCTAACCTCTTGCTTTTATGATCATTACATTCCCTACTTCATGTCTTGTATTTCTACGCATCAAAATATTGTGATCCGGATTAGCAAACTTCAGACACCTTTTAACTCTTAATTCAAAACAAGCAAAGCTTAATTTTCTTAGATCCCCACTATTGCGGTTTACAATTGATGAATGATAAATTAAAAACGGTCTAGTCCGTAGACGATTTTGTCCGTCCCAACCGCCGCTACCATTCAAGACCTGAGTGAACGTTTTCAACATGTATGAACAACTAGACGGCCGCGGCCGCTAAAGCAGCAGAAGCGGCGGTGAGAAATTTTTGAACTATAGAATTAACGTATTTATTAATTATTTTGAGCTATTTTCGTTGAATTTAATTTAATTTTTTAGTAAAAAGCTTATTTTTGTCTGTCATTCCTTTAGAAAACCAGCTCAAATTCATAGTAACACTGGACACAGCCCGTAAACATTACATCAATGTTTGGAAATTGCAGAATTACAGACTAATGTTTTCCAGTCATATTATGAAAATATAATTCGAATTTGGAAAAAAATAGGTTCGAATTACAGCCCGTAAACATTATATTACGAATTATATTTAAAATTTGAGATTTTCTTCTTCTTTTGTTGCTGAAAACATGGAAATATAATACGAATTTGGAAAAAATATGTTCCTTCTTTAGAACTTTTTTCAACAAATAATTTTTACGTTTGGCAAAATATTTGGTTTCTAATTTTTCTTACATGATATTAAAGTTAAAATATTTCAAAAAACTTTTCTTACATTTATATTAATTTTTTCTACCATTTTTTTTTCTAAAAATTATTTCATCATTTCCCAAAGATCTAATCCACCACTTTACTATATAATATAATCTGCTTATCTCCCTCTCCTTGTACAACACAGCCAAAACCAACCCTCAAGATCAGAGAAGAAGTGATTCTCTAACTCAAAAAAAAAAAAAAATGATACCAAGTTACGATCCAACCAATACAGAGGCTGGTCTAGAGCTTCTCGAGGATCTAACCACAAATGCAGATGTAATTCAACAACAAGTTCTCCACAAAATACTCTCTCAAAACTGTGGAACCGAATATCTCAAATCGTTTCTTGATGGAGAATCCGATAAGAATCAAGAAAGCTTCAAGAACAAAGTCCCCGTGGTGAATTACGAGGACATAAAGCCTTTCATCCAACGAATCGCTGATGGAGACTCATCTGATATCCTCTCTTCTCAACCCATCATTGAACTCCTCACTAGGTAAACACAACGTGTATGTCATCTACATCAAATATAAAGAATAACTCTAGAAAACTATGTTATACTTATGCCATCTCCTAATTAATTTTTTAAACTGTCTTCCTTTTCTTTATATTACCACACTGTTTTTAAAATAATATTGTAACACAACTATTGCCTATTGTTTTGTAATTCTTACATCATATTTCATATTCTTTAACAATGTAACACAACTATTGCCTATTGTTTTGTAATTCTTACATCATATTTCATATATAAATATAGATAAAAATATAGAATATTTATGAAAACATTTTTAAAAAAAACTATAGGTTACATTTCTGTATATTTAGTTCTCGATTAAACTCTCAAAGTCTTGAATTATTCGGGTTACATTTTAGTAATTTATTGGATACATATATAATATATGCAGCTCAGGGACTTCTGGTGGAAAGCCGAAATTGATGCCTGCTACTGCTGAAGAATTGGATAGGAAGACGTTTTTCTACAACATGCTTGTCCCCGTCATGAACAAGTACATCTAATTACTACTTGTTAATGAATCTCCTAATCAAGAAGAATTAAAAAGGAATGTAATTAACATTTTTATGACGGTTTAATTGCGGGTTTTTTAGGTATGTGAATGGACTCGATGAAGGAAAAGGAATGTATCTTCTATTCATAAAACCAGAGATCAAGACTCCTTCTGGTCTACAGGCTCGTCCTGTGTTGACCAGTTACTACAAAAGTCAACAATTCAAGAACCGACCTTTCAACAAGTACAACGTCATCACTAGCCCTAACGAGACCATTCTTTGTGAAGACAGCAAACAAAGCATGTACTGTCAGCTTCTTTGTGGCTTAGTGCAACGATCTCAAGTTCTAAGACTCGGTGCTATCTTCGCCTCTGCCTTTCTCCGAGCCGTCAAGTTCTTGGAGAATCATTTCACTCAGCTCTGTGCTGACATTAGGACTGGTACTGTCGCGAGCTGGATCACTGACTCGACATGTCGAGAGTCGGTTTTGTCGATCCTTAATGGTCCAAATGCGGAGTTGGCTGATGAGATTGAGGCTTTGTGCTGTGCTAAGTCATGGGAAGGTATCTTGAGAAGGATATGGCCTAAGACGAAGTACATTGAGGTTATTGTCACTGGCTCGATGGCTCAATACATTCCGACACTCGAGTTTTATAGCGGAGGTTTGCCTTTGGTTTCTGTAATGTATGCTTCCTCTGAGTGTTTCTTTGGTATCAACATTAATCCTCTGTGTAAGCCATCTGATGTTGCCTACACACTTCTTCCTAACATGGCTTACTTTGAGTTCTTGCCTGTTGATGAAAAACCACATGAAGAGATTCAGTCTGGATCACATGATACTCTTAAGGACGAAGATCGTATTGTTGATCTTGTTAATGTTGAAATTGGTCGATGCTATGAACTTGTCATCACCACATTCGCAGGTCAGTACCTTGACAGACACTATTTATTAAGATTCTGCATTCTATTTTTTTCGATTTTGTTTTGACAAAATGTTGTGTTGTGGTAAAAAAATGTTGTTTTGTGTAACTGTTTGAAGAAATTTGAATCAGTTCAGTTTATTTTGGTTTTATATGTCCAGCCATAATTCTTTGACCTAGTGAGCGTAACGTGTAACACAAGAATTCTTTGGGATCTTTATCTAAACAGGTTTATACAGATACAGAGTAGGAGATATTCTAAAGGTGACTGGTTTCCACAATAAGGCGCCTCAATTCAGTTTCGTGGAGCGAAGAAACGTTGTTTTAAGCATCGACACAGACAAAACAAGCGAAGAAGACCTGATGAAGGCAGTGGCACAAGCCAAACCCTCAAGCTTCTTGCTCACTGAGTACACGAGCTATGCGGACACGTCATCAATCCCTGGGCATTACGTGCTCTTCTGGGAGCTGAAGCCACGTCACGACAACGATCCACCAAAGCTAGACGAGAAGATGATGGAGGATTGTTGCTCTGATGTGGAGGATTGTTTGGATTACGTGTACAGGAGATGCAGGAACAAAGACAAATCAATAGGTCCATTAGAGATAAGAGTGGTGAGTTTGGGTACTTTTGATTCCTTAATGGACTTTAGTATCTCTCAAGGATCTTCAGTGAATCAGTATAAGACCCCAAGATGTGTGAAATCTGGAGGAGCTCTTCAGATTCTTGATTCCAGAGTTATTGGGAGGTTCTTCAGCAAAAGGGTTCCTCAATGGGAACCACTTGGTTTAGATTCTTAGCTTCCTTTTTTTTTTTAACTAAGTGGTTATTTTGTGTTTGCTTACAATGGTTGTAAGAGGATGTGAGATTCCACCAATGCATCTAGCAAATAAGAGTTAGCTATAGCTCAAAGTCATGTAAGAGATGTCGACTGCAAAAACAGGATGACCAAATAACTTTTTTTTTTGGGTACCCTAGTTAAAATGCATTATGTATGAAAAATAAATTTCACTCTATTGTTGCAAACTTTTATTTGGATGGTAATTGGTTATAAGTGATATACTCATAACAGTGGCTTTGTCGAGCATTTCTACATTCATAAAAAAAATTTTGAGAAGAAACTACAAAACTATCAATTCAAACCCATTATATTTTCAAGATCATCAAAGTTCATAACACAGCCACACTGATCAAATCCTCAATCAAATACGAATTTGCATGTTGTTGAACCTAGAGAAGAAAGTAACTCATGGATCATCATGTCACGTGTACCTTCTGTTTCTTGATCTGGCTGAAACGACAAGATTGTCGCAGTCTTTAAATAAAGAGCATTTTTCAAGATATATTTCACCAGATCTCTCTCTTTAATTCTGCCACCCATCCATCCATGTCCACTTGAAAGTTTCAAGACTCGACAACAAACATTTAGGAACACAATTTAGTTCATTCTCCCAGCAAACCATATTTAAATTATAGTGGTCCTGAGGTCAAACATGAGAGCTTGGTTTAAACATTAATTACAGTAAACTAGAACCAAAAGAAAATGATTCTAACGAAGAAACTTACATCATGCTGATAGACCTCTACCTCTTGTAAATTAGGAGAATCTTTGAGTAACCGGACAAGTAACTTTGACCAATTTGGATTAGATTGACATAGCTTGAGATGTTTAAGCTGATTGAAGACAATACCCTCACGATATAAAGCCTGCACACGATGGGAAAGGACTCAACCTTAAGATAACCTGGTTTATAATTAGTGTTCTAAAATGAGACTGATGGAAACATATTTTACCTCATGGGAATTGACTCTTAATTACGCATAATGAAAGCCGCTTAACAAATGTGATTGATCTAACAAACTTGTCGATACCAGGGTATACCGATTCGATATCCACCTCCTCCAAATTGGGCATATTTTTAGAATAGAAGGAGTAACTATTTTATCATCACTATGATCAACCTCATCATCACTATCACCCTCGTCATCATCACTACTATCATCCTCATCATCACTATCACCCTTATTTTCCTTAAGTTTGAAATACTTTCAAAGAAGGAGTACTTACCACAAGCTCAAAAAAAGTGTATGTTCTTGATATCTCAACAGTTAGTCTCTGCAAGGTCGGGACATTCACCCTCGTTCCAAATTTGTCAAATTCACCTCGTTCCAACACTAGATCCTCGAGAACAGGGCAACTGGAAAGAAGCTTGTGAAGAGAATTTTCATTTGCGTAAATCACACGTCGAAGGAACAAAGTTTTCAAGGATGGGAGACATGCCATACGAGGAACATCCACGAGAATATATATATCATCTTTAAGTTTCAAGATCACAAGCGATTTGCAGGTATAGAAACTACTCAGCAATCTAGCAGGATGATCCGTACAAGAACAGAAGGCAAGACTTAACTCACGGATGCAGTGAGAAACTGCAATTGCAACCCACATTTCGATATCTTTAGGCTCAAATGATTTAAACTTGAGACGCAAGCTTTCTATAACTGGAGCTTTATGTAATGGCAGATTCAAATCTATAAAGCGCTTTAGCTTCTTCGTGTATACAGAATCTGAATAATAACCGACACAATCGTACTCAAGTTTAGGCAACAACATCCAAAGAAACTCCCATCGCTTGGATAATATACTTGTGCTAACTGCAATATTAGTTGGTAGAAACAATAGTATCTTCACGAGCAAGTCATCAGGCAACTGACTAATCTTGTCAGTACCTTCAAAATTTCCACGTTTCTTTTTTCTTCTCATCGTTGATTCTATTGTCGGTGACATAAACACTAACTTGGGGAGTATGAAACTTTTGGTTCTGTCTGAGTAACCAAGAAGAACAAGCAATAACAGCGGCGATGAATAATAAAATAGAGGAACAGAAGAAAACCTAAGAAAATCTTAATTCTTAAATTGTCAAAGCTTAAAGGCTTGGTCCTTTAAGTTAATTTTCTTATTGGATAATTACGGAACCTTTGGGTTTTTTTTTTTTTTTTAAAGGTGGTGCTTGCTATCCAAGTTTTAACGAGCTGGCGTCATTTGTCAATGGTCATCAAGGCATTATATATAGTCACTGCCGAATCGACTCCAAAGATTAGACATAATAATTTCATGGAATTTTTTTTGATAAAAGTTCATCTAAAATTTAAAAATGGCCTTTAAGCCAATGAGGAAAACCGTAAAATAACCCAGAGATGTGTGTGTTCTTGATGTGTTACATATTTGGTCAAATAATTATGTCATAAAAATCACTTTGTCGAAGCCAAGAGGTTTTTTTTTTAAAGTCGAAGATCTAGAAATTTGAAAAGAACATTCAAACTATGAACAAACCCCATTGTCAAGATCATCGACGTTGATACAATTGCATGTTTAAAATAATTTACGATACAAATCCTGAATCAATACGAGTTTACAAGTTGGACCTCGAGAACAATTAAACAACTCCTCGAACATCATCACACTTTTATCTTTCTCCATCCTTGAAGGTAGCTGAAACGAGATTGTCGCAGTCCGTAAGTTACGAGCATTTCTCAAGATATATTCAGCCAGATCAACCTCTTCTTGCGATCCATACATCTGTGTCCACTTGAAAGTTTCAAGACTCCAAAACACGTATTCAGGAGCATAATTTATCAGTTGACGACAAACCGTATAATGCATATCGTCATGTTCCTGAGATCAAACATGAGAGTTTGGCTTAAACATTACAGTAAATTAAACCAAAAGAATACATCGCTAACGAAGGAACTTACATGATTCATATAGATCTCGAGCTCTCGTAAATTAGGAGAATCTTTAAGTAATCGGGCAAGTAAATCTGACCAACCCTCATTACATGAACATAGCTGCAAATGTTCAAGCTGGTTGAAGACAATACCCTCACGATAGTAATTCTGCTCGGGATAACGAGGAGCAAACAAGGAGTGGTAGACTTCTAAGCATAATGAAAGCCGCCTGACAGATGTGATTGATCTAACAAAACTGTCGATACTACTATATGTGATATCAATATCAGCCTCCTCCAACTTAGGCATATCTTCAAAATAGTAGTCGTAATCGTAAACATCTCTACCACTACGATCCTTGACTTTCAATTTCTTTAAAGAAGGAGTATTTATCATATGCTCATAATCCTCAGAATAAAACATATCTAGGGTTAGTGTCTGCAAGGACGGGACAATTACCCTAAATATGCCAAAACCATACTCATTTTTAACTGGTTTCACATCTAGATGCTCAAGAAACAGGACAATTGGAGAGAAGTTGGTGAAGAGATTCTTCATCAAGGTAAGACACACGTTGAAGGGACAAAGTTTTCAGCCATGGGAGACATACCGTAGGAGGAACATCCAGGAGAATATCACCTTCCAGTTTCAATATCACAATCGATTTGCACATATACAACCTTCTAGGCAATCTAGTTTGATGTTTTGAGATAGTATCGAAAAGGTAGAGACTTAACTCATGGATGCGGCGAGAAACTACAACTGCAACCCATAGTTTGATATCTTTAGGTTTAATTGGTGATCCAATTGGTCCAGTTCTAAACTTGAGATGCAAGCGTTCTATGACCCGAGCTCTATGTAATCGTAGATTCAAATTAAGGAAACGCCGTAAACTCTGGCGTTGAGACAGTGAGTAATCGCTATCATCATACTCAAGGTTAGGCAGCCACATCCAAAGAAACTTCCATCGTTTCGATAAAATACTCGTGCTTACAGCCAGTTTTGTTTGGGAGAAACAATAGTACCTTTCCGAGTAATTCATCAGGCAGCTGACTTATCCTGTCCATATCTTACAATCGATTCTTTTATCCTTGGCATAAACACGGACTTGTAGAATGCAAATCTTGGGTTCTGCTCAAGTAATCAAGAAGAAAAGTCACAAAACAAGCAAGAACGGTGACAAGGAATAATTATACATAGGACTAACGGTAGAAAATCTTAAATGATCGAATCTTTTTATTGTCAACAACTTATATATAAATCTTATATGGAGAAAAATCGAGTAATACGCTTCACTATGGCCTAGGCATAGGGCCGACAAACATGTATATCCTCTTAATCGTTTTTCTTTATGGTTAATAGTAAAGGAATTTTTTAATAAAAATCTGTGGGCCTTAATGAACATGAATTCCAAAAATTTAATCGAAAATGCACACTCAACATTTAATCGAGCACCTACTACGCATAATTGATAGTATATTCATGTAAATCTTGAATAAAAATGCATTCAAGCCTTCATATTTCATATATTCTATAATCATACTCGAAATGAACAAAAAATATTATGTGTATCAAATTAATGTCTCACTCCATTTCTCCTATTATGAAAACCCTAATTATATCAACTTACTTCATTTTCTCAATGAAAAAGTAGTGCCGATCTGCATAAATTCCCGATTTAGAGTTGGATTTGATCTCGCTTGCTTCTTTTTTGAATTTCGCAGAAACACCGACTATTCTCTTTTCTCCATTGGAATCGCCGCTTTTTATCTCTCTCGAAAACTAAAGGTTCGTGTTTTATCTTCCAACCCTAGAAGTATTTAAATACCCCTTAAATTTCCTCAAAACAACGTAATTTTGAGAATAACAAATACGACGTCGTTCTATTTTATAAAATAGTATTTGAGTAACCATTTGATAACAATTTGACTTAGGTAGGTCAAAGTATATACAATAAATTTTTGGGTGAATTTGCAGACTAACGTAATTGGACACAAAAATTAACAAAATGATTATGTGTAAGAACTTTTGAGAAACTAACTCTTTTTGTGGTGGGCCATGAATGGGTCATGGGTGGAGAAAAGACCAATTAAACATTGGCAAATTATTGTTTTTACACCATTTCGTTGAGAGAGAGAGAGTGTGTGTGGTGGAATAGGGGTGAAGAAAGAGAGAGACGGAGAGAGAGATGTGGCGGCGAAGAAATCGAGGTAGTTATGATATATAGGAGAAAGATGTAATAGAAATCAATGGTGTGTTATAGAACAAAATAGCGTAGTATCTTTTTAATATCATATATAAGTGAAAAACACTATGCGTGTTTTTTAAAGAATTTTCAAGTGTTTTTGTTTGGCTGTCATGCTATTATGTTTTAGAACATGTAATTTATTGTTATGAAATGTAAATTTCTGAAGTAACACACTCTTTATACATGATTTTCATTTTTTTTGTTAAAAATACGGGTATAGAGATCTATCCAACAATAATACCGGCGAGAGGCACATAGAATTTCGACATGAAGAGAATCCAGAGATTTATTGTAGAGAGAGGAAGAAAGAAAGGGAGAAGGAGGGGGGGGAAGGGAGACGGAGGGGGAGGGAGAAAGGGAGAGTGAGAAAGGGAGAATGAGGGAGGGAGAGAGAGAAAGATAGAGAGAGGGAGAGATCTGGATCTGAGAAGGGAGAGATAAATTCAATTAAAATCAGATGAACAGTTAGAGGAAGAGAGAAGCTAAGAGTTAGAAGAAAGTAGAGGAGGAGAGATAAATTTAAATCACATATAAAAAAAAAGAAAGGAGAGAGAAATCAAAAAGAGGACACTTAAGTAACTTCTCTAAAGTTCCCGATACGACACTGTAGCTCATAGTCATTTTCTTAATTTTTTTTTAAATTTATAGTCATTTAGTGCAAATTTCCTAAATTTTGTATGATAAATTAATTATTCAAAAAATCAATATACTTTTAGGTTTTGAGTTCGATTTTTTAAATTAATTAATTTTCGTCCTGAACATGTGGCGTTTAGACGAGTTTGCATCACATGTTCGGATAATAGTAATGGTAAATATAAAAATAACAACCGGCTTGGACAATTTAGCGAGTCTACTAACAGGGTCATGGACAGTGGCGGATCTACATGGTTGCTGGGTAGGGCACGTGCCCGATACTAATTGGTCAAATTTAGTTAACTCATTATTTTTTTAAAATTTTTTTACCTTATTTGTTAGAGAAGTGCCTCATACATCATGCGAGGAGTTCAATATTCTTCTTTTGAATCATTGAATGTTTTGGTGTTGTTTTTTAGGGTCCACGTTATCTAATTAATATCTACCTTATATGTTAATTTTTAACAAAACCGAAATATTATTTTAATATTGTAAAACATACTTATATTTAATTTATTTAAAATATAACAAAATTAGTAAATTAGTAAAACATATTATCACTTTTTAAAAAATTTAAATTTGTATAATTAATATACGTCTAGATTTAATATTCATTTTAAAAATATATTTCAAAACAAAAAAAAAAATTTAAATATACTAAATGTGCAAAGTGATATTTATTTACTATTTTCATTATGTTAATATAATAAATAATAAATTATTTGTGCCCTATACAAAATTTTTTGCTAGATCAGCCACTGGTCATGGATGTGTTGTAAGGTGTAGTAATTGTCACACAAAAAAAATCATAAGTTCATAACAAGAAGACTTGTACGGATCCCGAACAGTTAGCACCATTTTTGGACATGCACCTACGGTAATACTCCCTATTATTATACTCTTCATTTAGTATAATATTACAATTTCCACGATTCTTTTATCGTTGACATAATCACCGATTT
This sequence comes from Erysimum cheiri, assembly GCA_900406345.1. Classification (NCBI taxonomy): domain Eukaryota; kingdom Viridiplantae; phylum Streptophyta; class Magnoliopsida; order Brassicales; family Brassicaceae; genus Erysimum; species Erysimum cheiri. The sequence goes on from OVAQ01000725.1 coordinate 22,261, forward strand.
GTAGAATACAAATTATGGGTTCGCTTCAAGCAAGTAACCAAGAAGAATAGTCACAACAATAGAGGAATGGAATAATTTTTTTTAAGAAACTCTTCAATTGGGAAAACTGATTTTAATACAATTTAAAGCCGGTTTCACAAGAAAAAAACGGTGCGCTTTACTAGAATCGGCTTTAGTATTATTTAAAGTTAAGCCTAGGGCTTACAAACAGTGGTTTCCTCCTAATAATTTTTTTTAGTGATAATCGAAATGCTCACTCGACATTTAATAAAATACTTATTGCCTATGATAAATTCATACTATCTATCTATTCATGTAAAACGCCTAATTATTGTACATCAATCCACCTCATTTTCTTGATGAAAAAAAGTAGTCCCGAGGACTGCATAAATTCCTGATTTAGAATCGGATTTGATCTTGTTTGCTTATTAGTTGTGATTTCGAGAAACTGCCTATTCTCCTAATTATATCCATTGAAATTGCGTAGTTTTTCTCTCTCGAAACCAAGATTTCATGAAACCAAGAAGTATTTTACCCCTTTAATTTTTCCTCAAAACGACGTTATTTCAAAAAGTTAGGAAATAAATTCAATGAAATTTATTGATAAGAGTTAATCTAAAATTTTAAAATGGCCTTAAAGCCAATGAAGAAAAATCAGTAAAATAACCCAGATCGAGATGTGTGTTTTCTTGATGTGTTACATATTTGGTCAAATAATTATAAGTCATATATAAAAATCACTTTGTGGAAGCCAAGAAGTTTTTCATAGTCGAAGCTCTAAAAATTTTGAAAACAAAATCAAAACTATCAATAAAGCCATCGTTAAGATCATCAAGAGGTTCATACAAATGCAAGTTTAAATAACTTATTACATAAATTAATGAAAACATCTAGCGATACAAATCCTTAAATAAAAACGAGTTTACAAGTTTTTGAACCTCGAGCACAATTTAGCAACTCCTCGAACATCATCTCAGTTTCATGATCCTCCATATATGGATGAAACGAGATTGCCGCAGTCTGTAAGTTACAAGCATTTCTCAAGATATATTTAGTCAGATCAAGCTCTTCTTGCGATCCATATATCCCTGTCCACTTGAAAGTTTCGAGACTCCAAAACAAATATTCAGGAATAGAATCCGGTTGACAAACCGTTGGAGCCATAAAAGTATGGTAATGTCCCTGAGATCAAACATGAGAGTTTGGCTTAATTAAACATTATAGCAAATTAAACCAAAATAATACTATATAACTTACAGTATAGAACTCGAGCTCTCGTAAATTAGGAGTATCTCCAAGTAATCGGGCAAGTACTGACCAATTTGCATCACATGAACATAGCCGCAAATGTTCAAGCTGGTGGAAAAGAACATCCTTACGATAGTAATGCTGCACGGGATGACGAGGTTTATAAAAGTGGTTGACGTCTAAGCATAATGAAAGCCGCCTCACAGATGTGATTGATCTAACAAACTTGTCGATACAATCATATGTGATATCAATATGAGCCTTCTCCAACTTATGCATATCTTCAATACAGTAGGAGACACGATGAAGATCATTATATCCTTGAATAGCTTTACCACTATGATCCTTGACTTTCAACTTCTTTAAAGAAGGAGTGTTTATCATAATCTTAGCATGCTCAAGATGATACATATTTAGGGTTAGTCTCTGCAAGGACGGAACAATTACCCTAAATGTGCCAACATAGTCATTTTCACATTGTAGCACATCTAAATCCTCAAGAACAGGACAATTGGAAAGAAGTTGGTGAAGAGAATTTTCATCAGAGTAAGTCACATCTTGAAGGGACAAAGTTTTCAGGCATCGGAGACATACCGTAGGAGGAACATCCACGAGAACCTCACCTACCAGTTTCAAGATCACAATCGACTTGCAGATATACAATCTACTAGGCAATCTAGTTTGATGCTCAGTGATAGTATCATAAAGGTGGAGACTTAACTCATGGATGCGGCGAGAAACTGCAACTGCAACCCATAGTTTGATATCTTCAGGTTTAATTGGTGATGGTGGTCTAAATCTTGGTCCATTAAAAAACTTGAGATCCAAGCGTTCTATGACCAGAGCTCTATGTAATCGTAGATTCAAATTAAGAAAACGCCGTAAACTCAAGCGTTCAGACTGTGAATAAAATCTATCATCATACTCAAGGTTAGGCAGCCACATCCAAAGAAACCTCCATCGCTTCATAAAATACTCGTGCTTACAACAACTTTTGTTGGGAGAAACAATAGTACCTTCCCGAGTAATTCATCAGGCAGCTGACTTATCCTGTCCATATCTTACAATCGATTCTTTTATCCTTGGCATAAACACGGACTTGTACAATACGAATCTTGGGTTCTGCTCAAGTAATCAAGAAGAAAAGTCACAAAACAAGCAAGAACGGTGACAAGGAATAATAATACATAGGACTAACGAAAGAAAATCTTAAACGATCAAATCTTTCTATTGTCAACATCTTCACTAAGGCCTGGGCCTAAGACCGACAAACAGGTTTATCCTCTTAATCAATTTTCTTTGTGGTTAATAGTAACTGAAATTTTTGATAAAAAACTGTGGGCCTTAATGAACATCAATTCCAAAAATACTGTATAATCGAAAATGCTCACTCAACATTTAATTGAGCTTCTATTGTGCATAATTGATAGTATATTCATGTAAATCTTGAATAAAACATACATCCACAAGCCTTCGTATTCCATATATTCTATAAGCCTACTTGAAATCAACAAAAAATATCATGTGTATCAAGTTAATGCCTCACTCCATTTCTCCTATTATGAAAAACCCTAATTATATCAACTTACCTCATTTTCGCAAGGAAAAAGTAGTACCGATCTGCATAGATTCCCGATTTTGAGTTGGATTTGATTGCGCTTGCTTCCTAATTGTGAATTTCGCAAAAACACGGCCTACACTCTTTTATCGATTGGAATCGCCGCTTTTTGTTTCTCTCGAAACCAAAGGCTTATGTTTTATCTTCTAACCCCAGAAGTACTTAAATACCCCTTAAATTTCTTCAAAACGACATAATTTTGAGAAGAACATAAACGATGTCGTTCTATTTTATAAAATAGCATCCGAGTAAGTTTGACTTACATAAATACAGTCAAATCATGTACAATAAAACTTTTATGATAAATTAATTACTCCAAAAATTAATATATCTTTCGGTCCTGAATTTATTTTTCAAAATGATTAATAAAATATTATATATTGGACAATATTATTGATTTACAGAGATTTTACTATATATGATTGTCCATTTTATATGTACTTTGATTTCATAAAACCAAAACCAAATATTTGTAAATCATCTTAAACAAATTTTGTGTACATGAGTATATGGCAAGCTATCAAACTAGCACTTTGAAATTATCACCGTTGATTTTTAATCTTGTTTTGCTAGTATTATACGTTGTCAACCACATTGATTATTTTGGCACTTTTGTTTAGTGAAAAAGTATAATGATCATGATTTGGATACTGTTGGAAGTGAATCAAGTGATGTTGATAATGACTAATGAGAGTAGTAGTTCCGGTATAGCTAGTGATAACGATTTAGGCTTGGGCGTTCGGGCCCCCAATCGGATTCGGTTCGGTATCGGT
>OVAQ01000726.1:0-25872 GCA_900406345.1 Erysimum cheiri
ACCGCAACAGTGCTGTAACAGTATCAAAATATCTGCATATATATATATGTATCTATGTATTTTTGTGACTACGTTTTGCGGTGCGAGAGAAGTGCGGTGCGGTTCAAATAGTAACGAAAATATATAGATACATATATATATGCAGAGATTTTGACACTGTTACAGCACTGTTGCGGTGCGGTTTTGGGTGCGGTCCATGTTACCATTCATAGCCTGATAATCGAATCGAGCAAAAGTCACAATAATATGTAGATCACTAGATCAAAATCTAATACTGATCATAATTCGAATAATTGTTTTTTTTTTTTTTTGTAGTTTGAATATTTTGTTTACACACAATTACGATTCAAATGATCAGATTTTAAATTCACGGTTATATCTAACCAAAAAAAAACGCTTACTTAGCAAATATGAAAACATAGCTACTCCTATAATCTAGAATGCTTATTTTCGCTAATATGACATAATTAAACGGTGATCTAAACTTTCATAGAAAAGTTGTTACGTAACAAAGTTGATCAAGTGATGAGCATGTTACTTTGGCACGTTTCCTTTTTCCTTTAATAAATAAAGACTGTTCTTTCGGCATTGGGTTAGTGGTTGTATATATGCTCACTATTTGGACGGTGCACTACTTCAATCGTTTAGATGTGGCGTGGCACTTGTCGATCTGTCGTATTTGTATTTACAGTTTCTTTCTGAAAAATAACTATATCAATATTAATTAAGTTGTATAGGGAATCATTCTAAAATGAGGATTGCATTAGCTGGATGGCTAAATTTGAGCCATTATATATATTGGAGGGTAACAAAGAATACACTGATATATATATACCTCTTTTTTTTTTTTTTTTTTTTTTTTTTTTTTTTTTTTTTCAAAGAATACACGGATATATACCATCTCATATATGTCATGTTATGTTGTAAGTTATAATCTTTTTTAAAATATGCTATTATGTAAAAAAAAAAAAAAAACTATTTAGCAAAACAATAAAGGGAGACTTAAACAATGAAACACTGTTTGCCAAGCATGTTGCATTTGACAAACTGTGAGATTAAGGTCCTTTTTCATTGTGCAACATTTCTATACGATGTTGTCGTCAATGAATTAATCTTTAGAAACAAAAACCAGTTTAATTGCCAACAAACCAATCGAAGAGACTCGTAATGCTTTGACCTTCAATTCTTTTTAGTGACAGGCTACAACCGCTTTCCAGCCACCATAAATAGAACACTATACTACCTATCAGATGAAATGGAACCCCGTGCTCGATGTTGATTGGACCCGCAAAAGTTCACCATCCTTATAAAAATAAACTTTCTTGTATTAATTGGCATATAATTATACAGTATATATTGCAAAACACTCATTTCATATCGTTGGTTACTTGATTATTGCTCGAATAATGCAGCTCGAATATTGATCGAATACAAAAAAAAACAAATACATTAAGTAAACTATGAAAATATTAAACGTGATATAGAAACAAGGGTTATTTTGGTGGATAACTTTATTTAAGGTATGTTGCACAAAAAAGAAACTTATATTTAGGGTGTAAATAAAAAGTGTAGTAAAACATAACTTTATTGTTGATGTCTCAAAAATACAAAATAACCTTCATTGATCGTGGATCACACAGAAAATCTACTACATACGCGGTCGTCATTTATACACGTATAAACAATACGGAGTATATATGCATGTAGTTAATGAACTAATAGACTAATTGGATGCAAATTAGATATATCTGTTTTCAGAGATTTGACTTTTATTTCTGAAGACCGTATTTAACAAAAAAACAAATGCACCGCTCTTTGTGAAAATCATGACGTTATAGAAAGACACGTCACCAATGAAAGAAATTCATGCTATACTACGTACAGAACATAGTGCTATTTTACGGTATATCATACATAGACTGAAGTTCTTATGCTATACATCTTGCAGTATATCATATAATGTTTTGCGATATACCTTGTGGCTTCATATACTAGCTAGAATGTACTTTTCTAAAATATAAAGTTGCAACTCTAAGATCTCGATGACGTGAGTGCAAAGATCTTCATTCTACCACCCAAACCCTTTGAATCGGATCCGAAGAGAAAAAGTGATGGCGACTATGGGCGATTGAGATTATAACAATTAAAGAAGGAAAAATTAAGGTTTAGTCTGGGTTCCTTATAAGTCTGTGTAACTTACCCTAAGTTATAAAGGGCGAAAAAAAAAGGGCCAGTACTATGGTTTATGTTTTCCATTTTTTTTTTTTTTTGGTCAAAATGTTTTCCATTTCATGTTTCTTTAAAATTTAAGCAGAAGTTGAGAACATATGTATAGATTGGACTTGGACCTTTGCTGATTGTTAGCAGCATGTCGGTTGGATTCATTTAATTAGGGAGTCTAAAAGAGAAACTCTTGCACTCATAGTTCAAAGTTCAAACTTATATATCAGATCTTGTTGACAAAAAAATGTGTATATAGTAATATCTTAGCACTTATGTTTTTTGGTAAAAATCTTAGCACTTATGTTTCTAAGAAGTAAGAATATCTTACAAAATTTTGTATGTCTTAGATTAGTCAATAATAAATAAAAGAGATTTTAAAGAAACAAAAGATTTAGATTAGTATCATAACGACACAAACTTTTTGTAGCTAGAAATAGTTTTGAGACCAATACATAAAGTTTCAGAAACTAGAACATAAATAAAAGAGATTTTAAAGTAACAAACGATTTAGATTAGTATCATAACGACACAAACTTTTTGTAGCTAGAAATAGTTTTGAGACCGATACATAAAATTTCAGAAACTAGAACTCTCTTTTTTTTTTTCTTTTTTTTTTTTTTTTTGTCAAGGAAACTAGAACATCTCTCTATGATCGACAAATTAACATTACATAGTAGTTTACTGCAACTTTAAGTTATCTTTCTCCAATATTACTACTACCTAAAAAGATATTCAAATTAAATATGTTATTTTGGAAATCTTTTTTATTTTTAAGAAAGGGTTAAAAAAAGTTTAAAATGTTTATTATTGAAAAATATATTCAACAAAAAACACATATTTCCCATATCTCAAAAGGGAAAGAAAAATATAAAAAGATAACGATCCAACACATGAATCTCTATCCGAATCTATGTCTCTGATATAAATATATCGCAGAGCTTCTTCAGAGCCACTACCTTTTTTTTTTTTTCCTCTCCTTCCATCCATTTTTATATCTTTACTTTTTCTTGGTGAAAATAAGATTAAGAGAAAAAAAAAACCCGATATTTAAGCGTTATTCAGAATTAAACAACAAATAAAATCTAAGGTTATCTCTCTCTGTCTCTATCTTAGCTTTTCGTATTCAACTTTTGAGGTATCATTTGAAACTTATAATTTCTGGAATTCGAATTCTTCAACGATTTGTTAAATTTAAAGCTGGTAAACAAAAGTGCTCTTTGTTGTTTGCATATTCTTATTTTTTTGCCTATTTGGTTGCCGGAGAAAACGAGGGTTTGGTACTAGGTCATTTTGGTTTCTTTCATTTGTTTTGTTACTGTTGTTTTTTATTTATTTATTATTTTCCTGGAAATCTGTTTTTACATGCTGAGAAAACCACTGAAAAATGCCAAGAAAATCGAAAAATCCAAGCTGGAAAATTCCCGTTTTTGTGTTTTTTTGTTAAAACATAGTTTTAGAGAAATGTCGTTATCACATATCACATGTATGTGGTGTTAGACACTCATTATCATAAGCCGTTTTCTTAAAAGTTCAATCTTTAGCTGTATATATTCAAGAAAATTCTAATTAATTTCTCTTTGTTTTCTCAGAATCTAAATTCAAAAAAAAATTACGGAGAAGAGCGAGAACGTCAAGAGGTACCATACATTTATGATAAATTTGGCTCAATTTTCGTTTATTTTCTTTGATTATAAGTTGACTCTTTATTGAAACACAACATGTTTGACCGAATCAACAATCATGTTAATAACTTTTGACTGAAAATTTTAAGTCTACAAAATTTATTGGTAACAACAAGTTTAGTCTTAATCTGATTTATCCTTTTCTGGCTAATTTTGCTGTAGAAAAAAATGGTCGAATTTGGAAAAAAACTCAAGGAACGGAGCATTGAAGAATGGAAAGAGTATGTTTCTATGTATATTCAAGATTTGGTTTGATTATAAGTTTATGGCAATGTGATTCATGTACTTGTTTATGTCCATTACTCTGTAGATATTACATTAACTACAAATTGATGAAGAAGAAAGTGAAGCAATATGGTCGACAAATCGAAGTAGGAAGTCTAGATCGTCGTCATTGTCTTAAAGATTTCTCAAGGATGTTAGATCATCAGGTTCTTTATTGTTTTCATTCACAAAATTTCGCGGTTTTGGTATAAAGTATCGAACTTTATAAGTACCCATTTTCGCTTGTAGATCGAGAAAATCGCTCTGTTCATGTTGGAGCAACAAGGTTTGCTTTCAAGTAGGTTACAGAAGCTAAGGGAGTGGCATGATGCACTTCAAGAAGAGCCTGACATATCTCAAATAGCTAAGCTAAGAGAGGCTTATAGAGCCGTGGGACAAGATCTTCTTAAGCTTTTGTTTTTCATTGATACTAATGCTATTGGTATCCGCAAGATATTGAAGAAATTCGATAAAAGATTTGGTTATAGGTTCACAAACTATTATGTCAAGACTCGCGCTGATCATCCTTACTCTCAACTTCAGCAAGTGTTTAGACATGTGGTAAGGTCTTTGAATCTCACACAGCTTAATTTGCCACTATAAATGAAGCTTAATGATTCGGTATGAATGTTTTCGATTATATCGAATTTTATAGGGTCTTGGAGCTGTTGTTGGAGCCATATCGCGCAACCTTCATGAGCTTCAAAACAATGAAGGAAGCTACTTATCGATTTATGATCAGCCTGTTCTTCCGCTTCAGGTCTTTTTTGTACATTACCGAGCTTTGCGTATGCGAGAGTACTAAAAGTGGTTTCATCGGTTTCTTTTGTGATCTAATTTTTTTTTACAGGATCCTGTGGTGGATTCAATTAAGAATGCAGTGGATAGGCTAACACATTCAACAAACTTTCTCAATTTCATGGCTCAACATGCTCTAATCATGCAAGACGAAGACCTACTGATTCCCCATGACGAGCAAGCGGAACAAGAAGAAGGGAGATATCACTTCATGTCTCTCTTGTTAAACTTGGCCAACACGTTTCTCTATATGGTCAATACATATATCATTGTTCCTACAGCAGATGACTACTCCATGAGCCTTGGAGCAGCAGCAACAGTTTGTGGTGTTGTGATTGGTGCTATGGCCGTTGCTCAGCTCTTCTCTTCGGTTTATTTCAGCGCCTGGTCGAATAAATCTTACTTCAAACCACTTATATTCAGTAGTATCGTTCTTTTCTTTGGGAACCTGTTATATGCTTTAGCTTATGACTTCCATTCATTAGCACTTCTCTTGATTGGCCGGCTTTTTTGTGGGTAAGTCCTTTATTAGACTTGTGTTATACATTTAGTTTTCATGATGAGACTTTGGCTTTGATGATCATATTTATCCGTTTTGTAGATTTGGTTCCGCGAGAGCAGTGAACCGGAGATACATAAGCGACTGTGTACCGTTGAAAATCCGGATGCAGGCTTCTGCGGGTTTTGTTAGTGCTAGTGCTCTAGGAATGGCTTGTGGTCCTGCTCTTGCTGGTTTGTTGCAAACCGATTTCAAGATCAAGAATCTTACATTTAACCAGGATACATTACCCGGTTGGGTTATGGCTGTTGCTTGGCTAATGTACTTAGTCTGGTTGGCTATTTCGTTTCGGGAACCCGCACGCGGACCTGAAGAGACTCATACTTCACAAGAGTCTAACTCTGGTATGGAATTAAAGAACTAGGTCCGGGTTTTTTCGATATTCTTGTCTGATTAAAGCAATCTTTTTTTGGTGAAGCTGATCAAGATGGAAATATGGAGAAAGGTCTTAAAAAGCCGCTTTTGCTTGCATCAGAAGAAACAGAACATGATGAAGAAGATGACGGTGATGGAAGCGAAGAATCTTCTGAGGATTCTCGTAAACCCGCTAACTCCATTGTAGCTGCTTACAAACTACTCACTCCTTCAGTAAAGGTAACTAAAACTTAGTCTATTTCTAATGAAGTCAATTTACTTAATCTTGACTGTTCAAGGTGGATGATGGCACCTTTTTTATTGCTTTTAGGTTCAATTGTTGATATACTTCATGCTTAAGTACGCAATGGAGATTCTACTATCAGAATCAAGTGTTGTCACCACATACTACTTTGGTTGGTCCATGAGTTCTGTTTCCATCTTCTTGTTCTGTCTCGGTTTAACCGTTCTACCGGTTAACCTCGTTGTTGGAAGCTATATCAGCAACATGTTCGAAGATCGGTAAAGATCCCTGTATATGTTATTTTCTTCCTGTTTTTCAACTTGCCGTGTTACCTAAAAATGTGAATTTCTTATTACAGACAAATTCTGCTGGCGTCAGAGATTATGGTTTGTGTCGGAATAGTTCTCAGCTTCCATGTAGTAATCCCTTACACTGTGCCACAATACGTAATCTCAGGATTCATCATGTTTGTTTCTGCTGAAGTTCTTGAAGGTAAAAGTTTGATACACGTACCATTAAAACGTATCTTTTAGCTACGTTTTAACCCGAAATCGATTTCAAGATCGACAATTTTATGAATCTTTTACGTTCTTGAAGGTAAAAGATCGGAACTTTCCCTTTATCTCATTTGATGACTTGTTTTTGGCGGGGATTTTGTAGGTGTGAACTTATCGTTACTATCGAGAGTGATGTCATCGAGGCTGTCACGTGGGACTTACAACGGAGGGTTACTGTCGACAGAAGCTGGAACGATCGCACGTGTGATAGCTGATGCAACGATCACTTTGGCTGGTTTCTTGGGACAGAGTATGCTTTTGAATGTTACTCTGCTTCCTTCTTTGATCATCTGTGTTGGGTCTATAGTAGCTACTTGTTTTACTTATAACTCCTTGTATTAGTGCTTCCTTCATAGTTTTTACCCCACAGAAATTCACTTTTACTTTGATATCTTAGTAAAGCTTTTGTTTACTTGAATCCGTTCTAGATCTATTAATATTAAATTTTATTGATGTTCTGTTTTTTTTTTTTTTGGTCACCATTTTATTGATGTTCTTGGCTATTTCATGCACGGGAAAAAAACAATTTCATGCTCGGGAAAAAAACTCTTGCTTATTCAATTGGTTATACAACCAATAGCCAGAGCTACCTGAGTACTCACCACTTTTATTATGTACCCAGCACCAGAAATCATCTTGTATAACCACTGGCTTGTTAGCTAAAATAAGCTTCACATCTGCAGGATAAAATAACTCTTTTGATTTTTGACTCTTCCGGTCTCTCTTTGGTTCCAAATCCACAAAAATATTCTTCATCGAAGGCACCCTACACCCATTATCCTCTAACCATGGATCAGACCATACTCTTGATAATTTTTGATTTGTGAATAATACTTCTCCAAGCAAAAGAAGGTCTTGATCCTAAACCAGCTTCAAAGAACTCATCATAAGCAAAATATCTTCTTCTAATTACTCTGGAAAAAAAGTATTAAGATAATGGAGTAGTCTCCATGCCTGTTTGGCCAACAAAGCTTGATTAAATCCTTGTATATCTCTGAAACCCAAGATCTTTTAAAGTACACATCTTCGTATGTCACCAATAGTTGTTTACTTTTATTTGTAAAAAAAATCTTAAAAAAAAAAAAAAATCTTTAAAATCCACTAATATCTTTCAAAATCAAAATCAACCAATCTGATAGGCCAGAAAACCTCAAAAGTTACTAGTATTCGGCATTTCATCATGCGGACCGTGCCCTTGCTTTGATGTCACCGTAAGCTTCTCCTTTTTTTTGGAGAATCTTGGACAAGTTGCAACAATGGTACGGATCCCTTAGTTTTCACCTGACATAAGACTCAAACAAAAATTGTTTTAGCAAAAGATAGAAAAAAATAAAAAAGATAATAATATTCAAAATCAGAAGATTTAGATTTGTATTTGTTACCTATATACCAATTAAAAAGAGCCAAGCTGCTTCCTTCTTTTTAAGGCTGAGCTCCTTGTGCAATTGGTTGAAAGATCCCCATTTTGGGCATCTGTACGAATACGTACAGCTGAAGTTTCCCCAACTTCATACGTTCTCCTGCCTTCTTCCTCTTCTCCAATATTTTTAATATTTGAGATTTGCCCGTCACCGTAGCTGTGATAGTGGTTGGGAGGTTTTCTGCTGGAAACGTGACAGTGTCAGAGAGATTTGTCTTTATCAAGTCTAACACTCTTGGCTGAAGTTTCCCCTTCTCTTCTATCTCTTGCAGTCAAATCTAAAGCTTCCCCTTGTCTTCCATCTCCCCCAGTATCATCCTCGATTCTGACTTCCCCTTGTATGATAACTTCATTTAGCTGAAATAATAAAATTTCAAGGTAAAACGTAGAAAAGATAACCTGATGTTATCAAAATATAGAAATTAATACTAAAATTGCCAAAAGAAAATAAACTCACGTTGAGGCTAAGGTTTTTCAGATCTAGTGGGTTCAGTTGTGGATGTCTATGAAATTCCATCTCCAATCCTGACAGTGAGCGCTGCTGTACATTTATGGCGTAACGATGTAACAAGTTTTTTTGTTGGCAAGAAGCCATTGCAGTTTCCTCTTCTCTTCTATCTCTTGCAGCCACATCTACAGTTTTCTCTTCTCTTCTATGCAGATGTGGTTGTGATTTGTGAAATATGAAATTATATCCTCGCATCTTTAGTTTATATTTAATATATGTTTCTTTGGTGATGAGATGTCAATGCACTAATCCAACTAAATAAGGAAATGGAACAATGAAAATTGAATACTTACCCATAAGATAAAAACACTTTGATGGTGCTCATAATTATCTTCATTAACATCATCTTTTTCTTTAATGATGGGACGGAGTAGATCGCCATCTTCTCGGTTGAAAACGATGATGGGCACGGCCATGAATCCCAGAATCAAGCTCGCCATCATTCTCTTACACATCGCTGGATCCATCACGCAATGAGATCGTTTTTGAGTAAAATAATGATCTGAGAAACGGAAGTGAGTAAACGATGAGTTATTTGTTAATTTAATTGTAGACAAAAAGAGTATAGATATATTTAGAAGTTTTTTTTGTTTGTTTTTTGTTTGCTAACAATCATCTAACAAAAAAAAAAATACAAGGTAACACATCAAAGAGTTACATAAAAAGAATCTTGATGAATGATGTACATATGCTGCACATTTTAATTTTGTTTTATATTTCTGTGGTTTTTGGTAAATTTTATGTTCACATTCAAATATGTTAAAGAATAATGATGTGAATCTTAAACTAACAAACACAAACTTTTAAATAGATCTAAACTATTTTGTCTAAAACCAAACTAACAAACTGGCTAAAGAAAAAAACAGTTTTTTGTGAACTCAATGTCACTTTATTATCTAAAAACTTTAACTATTACATGAGTACATCATTGTCACTATCTTTCTACTTTTTATCGTTGAATGGTTGTATTATTTGTGATAAATATAGAATTCTTACATGACTTATTTGGAGATTAACAATAATAACCGATATTCTCAATTAGCAAATAAGACTACTCAACGAAAAACATTTTCAATTTCTTTTTACTATATATATATATATATATATGCGTATGTAATAACTGGGTTACAATAATTTCATATATGTCTTTGGAATAACTCTTTTGAATTAATGAAGTTTGTTTCACCGAAAAGAAATTCAAATAATTACTTATAAGTCAGAATCTAGAAAAATATACTTACATCTGTGATCTGTGTATAAAAAAATATACCAACAAGAGTTACGTAACCTTGTGAGAATAAACATGTATATCATAGGGATCTAATGCAATTTTAGTTTACATGCTTTAAAATTGTAATATTTAGAAGAAAAAAAAAAGATAGAAAATCAAAAACATCGTATAATAATCTACATGAATACTTATTTAAAGGTTTATTCTAGATTTTTAATAACTCATACTATATTATCGACTTGATTAAAAACATAAGCAGACAAAATAACTTCCCAACAAGTTCCAAATCTCATTTGCAATGAGAAAGGCAAATCAAATAGAAATTAAAACAGAGCATACATTATTTGTCCCTAAAATCAAAATAACAACAAACTTATAAAAACGATTAAAAAAGTTGAAAGTAAACATAACATTTTCAGGTCACTTTTATGATTTTGTTACTTTCAAGAATCAGTGTCCATTGGCTATGGATCCATCTTCACCTTTCTTGCCATAGAATCTCCGGTACAAGGAATCAACCTCTTTCAGATAATAAGTTCCCGGAGCCAAAAGGTCTATAATACCCTCCTTGCTTGTCACAAAGTCCTTTGCTCCGTACCTATGTTCCATTAGCTTCATTGTCTCCACAAATTTATCTGGTGCATACTGCAATAAACAAGCCCCGAGTCAGAGATCAATGATTCAAGATTCAGGACATTAATTAGAAACATGGTTTTGCTACGAGATGTTCAATCCCCGCTTAGTCGATCCAAAGAAACCGATTAAAACCTCAAGTTTCTTTGAAAATCCGTTATTAAAATTCCTTCTTGTATTACCTCATGTCTAGCCTTCAATTTACCGCCAACATCCATTACAGATGCAATGTTTGAAAGGCTGAAAGGAGGCTGATTGTCGCTGAGGCGTAATGAGAACATTGTTGCGGTTGAACCACTTCCATATGAGAACATAACCACCCGCTTTCCCGCCTATACAAAAAGACCCACACACAAATGTATACAAACTTCAAAACCAGATGTAATGGATTTCAATAGAGTCAGACGAAGCAAAGTTTGTTTTCTTTTATTACCAAATCGTTGTGTTTATTGTGGATGAGGGAAGCAAATGCAGCGTAGAGAGAAGCAGTGTACATGTTACCGACTTCCTTTGGTACTAAAGTTGTTGGTTGCACTTTAGCATCATAAATCGGTTTCGCGAGTTGTTGTGACACCTGCAAAAGAGAGAAAAAAATTGAGCTATAACTCGGTTTTCTTTATGTATCAAAAGCAAAAGAAAAGGGAAAAAGTGAAAACCTTTTCAAGATCACGGCTTTGGTAACTCTCGTCAAGGGACAAAGATGAATAAGGGGTGAACTTTTCTTTGGCAGCCTCGTCAATGGAGCTGCAATAGAGGAAAGAAGATGTTACTCACGATCAAACAAGTAAAGAACCTTTTATCCAAAGACACAATTAATTAGCATGAACCTTGCGTTTCTCAAGAAATCGTTGTACAGGAGACGAGCAAAGCTTTTCTGTACAAGCTGCAATAACATAGACGAGAAGGCTAGAGTCAGTATAAGTAGAAAAAAAACGGTTGTTGGTGGATTTCGAAAATTACTTTATTGTATGGGGAATGGAAAACAAAGTAATCGGCATCATTAATGGAGAACTCTTTTCCCTCGAGTTTCTCAAACCTAATAAAAACCAAAGAACTAAAATGAGCCGCACAGAACACCTGAAACAAAGAAACTGAGTTTTGTAACTGTGAAGAGAAATACTTACTTGCTACATAAATGTTTATAGCAAGAGTCAAGAGCCATGAGGTAGCAAGTCTGTGAAAGCTTTCCATCAACAACCTACAAGAACACAAGAAAGGATAACCAATAAGAATTTGATTCTCTGTGCCAAATGCTTGAGATTATGCATTGTAGATTACCGGGTACTCGCTAGCAAGATTGGGCTTGTAAAAGTCATAGACATGAGCCATGTGGCTTGCTCTCAATTTGCTTTCAAAAACAATAGGAGCATCGGGTCCTATCAACATAGCAATAGCTGCTGCTCCTCCAGTGGGCCTCGCAGGTCCTTCAGCATAAACCTGAAAGCATTCAAATATAAACAGGTGAAGATTTATGCAAAGACACTTAGGCCTAATAAAAATTAAAAAATATTTCCATGTCTATGTTATACCGCGCTGTCAGTGCAAATGACAAGGCCATAACGTCCATCCCACGAGTTACTCTCAACCCAATTGACACAATTCAACAAAGCCGCAGTTCCACCATAGCAAGCATTGGTCGAGTCAACACCTTCGACATCAGTGTTTCCACATTTCTGTTCATTCCCCGAAACAATAGACAAACGTTTACCGTCTTTTCACACAAAGAAACTTGAGCAGTCTCAAATTTTCAATCGCAAATGAGGTTGAAGAAAGTATGAATACCTCAAAGAGCTGCATCAAGAAGGTCTTAATGGACTTGCTTTTGTCAATAACAGTCTCACTTCCTACTTCAAGACGCCCAATTTGCTTCGGGTCAATCTTGTACTTCTCAAAAAGTGATGTCACCGCATTGAAACTAAGAAACACACCCAAAAAACAGATCAATCTCAGTCTTTTCACGAGAATACACAAAAGCAAACTAAAAACAATTAAAACAAACCTCATAGAGATTACATCTTCAAGCTCAGTGCAAAAAGCTAAGCAATCTTGGCCAAGTCCAATAGTGTATTTCCCTTTGCTTGCTCCATCATGAGCTTCCAAGGCTTCCTATATACCAAAAATGATCAACAAGATCAAAATCAAGGACAGAAAAAAAGATGAAAAAGAGAGAATTTAACAAAGTGTTGTAGATCACTTTCTTCTTTTAGTAGTACATGAAACAAAAAGTAATCTCAAAAGGTTTAAACTTTATCCAATTGAGACTTTAATGATAAATCTCAGGATCAAAAACCCTTTCAAACTCCTAATTTTTCAATCAAATATACAATCAATCAATATCAAGTCTTATCACCAAATCTCAAACCTAGATGCAGCGATCTCGAGTTTGAGAAAATTCAATCAGAATCTTGATTCTTTAATATAAGTGGACTAAAAAAAAAAAACAATTTTGAGCATTTTCTGACTTCAATCATATACCAAACTCCACCACCATTACAAGCATTCGTCTGTCTAATTTAACAAGATTTTGCTTGGATCAATTCTCAAGACTTTGAAACCCAGTACGGAAAATTTTCAGAAAGTTTGAAGATTTATGAAATCAAACGTCAAAGGGAGAGAATTTAACTGTATCTCAAACGCATAAAATGGTCCAACAGAAACAGAGTATCCATACAATAGCTCTGATTAAAAAGATGAAATCGAAAAAATAAAAAAATCGAAACTTTGGCTTTTACCTGTTGAACACAGGTGGGAGGGAAATAGATGTCCACAGCCAAAATCCCAACGTTCTTCGCCATTGTTGGATGAAAACGAAAGAGCTTCTCTTTTCCAGAGAATGAAATTGAAAAGGTTCGATCTTTTGAGAAGAGACGAGAGAGAGAGAGAGAGAGAGAGATTGGTGAAGCCTGTAGAGAGAAAAGATATGAATCAGTTGAAAACAGAAACTCAATTTGTTAATAAACAAGTTCAGGAGAAATATTAGGGGTATTTTTATTATTAATTTTATTTCCTTAAAAAAACAATTATATTAGTTGTTCAATTTTTTATTTATTTGGGTCAACAAGATACTTGTACAGTTGTACTTCAATTTATATGGGTTCAAATTTTCAAATTTGCTGGTTTTGATTAGAATTACTGAAAACGCCAGGTATTTATATAATTGATTATATTGGTGGAAAACTGGAAAACAAATTTAATTGTAATATTTTTGTTGTAATTAAAGGCATTTTGGTTCAAAATTAAGATATTTTATAATTTTTCTGGGACAATTACATGTGAAACAAAAGAAAATGAATATCCATTTCAAGAAAATGGATTTTTTTGAAATAGAAAATAAATATGAGTTTTGAAAAATAATTACCTGGAAAAATGGATTTATTGTGAGAGAGATTGGGGCAGGGGTATGTGTTTGTTGTTTTCAGGAATCTGGACAACGCAGACTTCGTGAGTTAGCTCCCTCGTGCTTCTCTTCCTTTCCCTTATTTACCCTTTTTCCTCTTCCTTATTTACAACTTTGCCACTCACTAATTTTGGTTTTGGTTTGGTTTAAGTTTTGGATTCACTTGGTTATGTGATAGACGATGAGTAGCTTTACAGTATAACTTGGCTTATATTATACTTGGTTAGGTAACTTGGAGTTAGGTTAAATCTATTTGGAATTTTGGATTATGTTGATGTGCCGTGTTAAACAATGTCGTAAAGATATTTCCTCATAAATAAGAATTTTATCCAAATCAACTCAGCTACTTGAATCAGCGACCTCAAACAAGATATATATACCAAGTTGATCTTGATTTTTTGGAAGCCGCAAAATAAAATAAAAAAACCGTTTTGCATAATTTCATTAAAAAAAAAATAACTTAACAATAAACCTAATCGTTTTTTAATTTTAGTGAAGTATAATATTTGTCAATATATTTTTCTTTTGAGAAAAAAGGAAAAGAAAAAGACATTTTCAAACATGTGAGATATGTACTCTTTCACATCAATGCCCATAACTAGTAGAGCAAACGAACTCTTACAAATAGAGAGACGAAATCTATATATAATTTAGAAAGCTGCAAGCAGTTGCTTCCTGGACTTGGTCCAAAACGTATATATATTATAGAGTTTATTTAATTTACCACTTAGGCACTTAAATTTTGATATTTTGGACTTGAGATTCTTATGACGACAATTTCAACTTTCGCTTAAATACAAAATAGATCCTTTGAATGTAAAAGAGAATGATCCCATGGTTGAATGAAAGGATAAAACACTCAAATTTCCATGCGATTAGAAATAGATGAGTTCACAATCAGCTAAAGAGTATTTTTGATACCCACAGTAGAGAATGAAATATGAGTAATAGCTCAACATTTTTTCTCAGATTTGTATGCCTAGATCCTCAAACTCGAGTGTGCTCATTTTTACAAAGAAATATGAGTAATAGCTCAACATTTTTTCTCAGATTTGTATGCCTAGATCCTCAAACTCGAGTGTGCTCATTTTTACAAAGAAGTTCAACCCCAAGTGAATATTCCAATATGAGACCCTTCTATAGTTTTTCATCATTATAAAGTAAATGTTGAACCTTTCCACATCAATTTAGGCAGAGGTCTAAAATTTAATAGTAGGACATGCTATCTATTCCAAAGTTGATGGAATATTGTGGAACTGGCAGTAATACATACTACAATGCAACATTTTTCAAATTCGATGATTTTAACAAGTCTTTAAGCAAGACTTGTATATCTAAAAAAACCAAACCGAATAACTTGTAAGATTATCGGCCAATCAACACTTGTTATATTTCTTACAAAATTATATCAAAACTTATTTTGCAATGTCTAAAAGTCATTTTCATGAGATAATATCTTATATACTATTGGCTTTTGTTAATGGAAAAATAATCTCAGATAATATATTTATTAACAATTTTGTGGTATTTTTAAGTTTGTGATATTTTATTTTTCATATAAATAGTGGGGTTTTTAAAACTAAAACGTGTATTTGTGGTATCTTAAAATATTTTTTTGGGTAAATTAGAGCTTCTACGTGGTGGATGGCTAATGTGCCAAGTAACAATAATTGTTTTTTTTTTTTGGAGTAACAATTATTGGTTATATTTATATATTAACTCCGAACCAACTCAGCAGCATGAAGAAGTCATGATTCATAACATTAACCTCTTAACTAATTTTGGTTTTAAATTCCAAAAGTTTTGATTCTTTGTTATTTTATTTTTTGTTATATATGAGTTGACGGGATTTTATATCTTCACCCACGAGAAAACTCGCGTATATTAAGTTAATATATAACAAGGTTTGCGTTAAGATAAAGAAAACAAAGTTATTAGCAACAAGCAACTCCAATGATTTTGTTTTTATGGGGTGACGATTCTTGTGGATCACACTCTAATGAATCTAGACGTTCCACGTTATATATGAAAATGATGTTTATTTTTCACCCTTATAAACATCTTAAATAGCAAAAAATTTCCAAAATTTATGAATTAGTTAGTCGGACATGTATCTTGATTAAGAAAAAAAATCGAAAGACTGGAAATTTATATTTTATTTATTTTGGTGATTGGCTAGAACAGACAGAACATGGTGAGATTCAATGAGTTTGGACTTGAGACATGTGAAACATTGTCGTTTTCATAAAGTTAACAATCTATCTCCCTGAGACCTTGGATTCTCCGCCACCGTCCGATTGTGATCTATCATCATCCTTTACCGTCCGATTTGTTTACTAAAAACGGTCAAACATTATTAAAGAATGTACTATTTTACCAATTTCATACCGTCAGATGAGTTTGGATTCAGCTGACGTCACGATTTTGTGGACCAATTGTGATATCACGATCGATGGTTATACAAACTCGTGGTTTAAACACGTGAGGGGGTAGGTAGGCTCGATACTATGTCACTATCTACAATTATTGTGTATAATAGTATTAAAGATAATTTTTTTAAATGTCGAAAAAACAAAAAAAGATACTTGACCACAAAAAAAAAAAAAAAAAACCAAAAAACAGAAAAAGATATTTTTTTTAAAAAAAAAAGCTTCCTCCATTTTCAAATAAATATCGTTGTATTTCGCCTAAACTAACAAAGACAGCATGAATATATTTTTTTCAACCAGCTTTTTAAGTTTTAAAAAAAAAATCTGTAATAGGTTGCTTAATCAAAAAAGAAACAAAAGAGTTTACAAAAGAAAATGTTATGGTTAAACAAGTTAAAGAATTAGTCATAAAATTCAATAGGCATCACCAAAAGAAAATCTTTTTGAAACTGACTAAACTCATCTAATAGGTTGGGAAAAAAGTATGACAATTTTCAGGATTTTGTGACATTTTAATTATATCACAACAATATGTGTCTTGAACTTCATATCAGTCCATTACTAAAGATTGTTTTGAAAGGACTATATAATATTATCTTTCTAATCAAATCATTAAATTAATTTAAATAGAATTATAGTTTCATTTTAAAAATATTATATTGAGAATACAAAAAAAGTAAATCCAAAACAGACACTATGATAGATCAACTGAAATAATTGTATTAAGTAAATTTACGGCTCGTAAGTTTAAAAAGCACAACTAGACCCTAAAGGCACACACTTTCATTCAGATCACACTCAGAGAGATTTCTTGAAGTGGAAGAAACAAAAAACAAATGTTGACATCAAGGTAAGTTTCAGATGGTGAGATTTTCTTGGAGTGCAAGGAACGAGCCTATGATCTTGCCACCCAGATCTGGGAATGTTTCACATCCAGGAAGAGAACTCACTTTGCCTGTTCTATCGACTTGAACTGGATACTTCAGAAGATGACCTGGCATCTCTGTAACCTCATCTGCTGCATACTGTCTCCAATTGAGCTCACTTAATTGCCTAACTCGTCTCACGCATTCCATGGTTTCTGGCTCCTCGAAACCTTGCTCTAGAAACCCTAGATGTTCTGCCCATAAGGACATTCTATATCCAAAGATCTGCAAGAAATTGGGACAAACCAGGTTTCAGACATGTTTTAGAGGGACATACATTGGTGGGTTTCTAGTTTTACGACATGGAATGCTAACCCAGATTGAAAAATTAGAAGTCTTTGAAAGTTTTTTACCTGACCACGAGGACGAGAACCTTTCATAGCCCATGAATGGTGAGGCTGATACCCTCCCATGGCGATTTCAGTGTCTCTAGTTCCTTCCAAGGATCTCTGGTTGATATTCGCGGAACCAATTAAGACAAACTCATCATCCACTACCATACCTTTGGAATGAACATATATCATGAATCTCCGACTCTTCAAAGCTTGCACCTATAGATTAGTTTGTTTTTCAGTGATGAAACGAGGCCATTAAGCTGAAACCAAAGATTTCACAAGAAGACATTTATACTTATATACCTGTGAAGCGTTTGCATTTGCATTTGCTTGAGGTGGCTTCCGTGGACTATTATAGACACTAACTGTTCCATCAGCAACCTCTCTGGTTCCAAGACAGAAAAAGTTCAAAAAGTCTTGTGGCTCAAACTGGCCATCAAGACCAACTTCCACAAGTGCCTTGTGGATGGTTTGATACATCATTTGCATGGTTTTGTGCTGCAGAGATCATGAAAAGATTCCGGTATAAAGAAGGCGAGATTGTTTTTCAGGATCTGTTTTTTTCTAAGCAAAGAATCGACAAAGTGTTTACCTGCCAGTAGAGAATTCTCTGAATAGGGTTACTTGCTGGAGGACCTTCCGGCCACATTGGAATGACAATATAAGCAGCAAACTTCTCCCTTGCTCTAATTTTGTTAGCAATCTTAAGCGCGATTTCCATCGGGATTAGATTATTAGCACCTGCAACGCCAAAAATCCTTGTTATTACTGCACACATTGATTAAATTTTTGTACTGAGCTTGCCTTCAAAATCTTTCAAGTTCTTACCCAAGTCCTTGTTTGAGTCCCAGTTGAATGATGATCCAAGAAAATATTGGTTCTCAATGTAAATGAAGTGCTGAGCAGATCGTATGGCCTTAACATAAGCCGCATGTATGCTCATGTCTATGAGTATATTTTTCCCACATAGAAGATTCTGTTCATAGATATATAATCAGTAGAGAATAGCAACATGATGGTTATTGAAGATGACAAGCTAAAACTGTTCAGAGTTGTACTTACTCTTCCAGTAGCTTCCTTTGGGTCCTTTGGAAACCCTTTGACTGAACTTGAATCAATTGAACGGAAAATCTGAAGTAACATTCATGAAAAGAAATGAGATTTCTTTTGTCACAACCACATATAACAATAATGAGTTATCAAGATAATCATCATCACATAATGATGTGATTTACATATAACAATAATGAGTTATCAAGATAATCATCATCACATAATGATGTGATTTGAAGTTTGAACAAATGAGACTTGCTGCATTACCTGCACATGCCAAGATTCTGGATCATTATCATTAGCAGAAGAAACTTCAGATAATCCCATAATGTCGGGAATTCTGTCTATCCTGAGCAAAGAATCATCAGAAGTAGATTTTAGTTTTCCAATTCCGCGAGGCTTTGAAGCCTTAAGCCAGCGTTCCTCGAAATTTGCAAGCACATCATATGCAGCTGGACCATCAATCTTGCTGTGCAGATCATGCCACGGTTCTCTTGGTCCATCATCCGCAGTTGTCTATTATGAAAAAAGATTATTCACACGGATCAAGAATAGTTGAATCTCATTCCAAAATAGCAACCAAACAGGAATTTTCTCAGATGGTTACCAAAAAATTCGGGTTATGGAAGTCATCTTTGTGGAGTGTCTTCAATGTCCTGAAGAGAGAATGCTTTGGAGTATCAAATCGTCCATTGCACAAGTCTAGCCCTCCAACAAATGCTACGATCCTTCTTCTGTTCTGAGCTGCTTCAGCATCTACAATCACAGTCTTTTGATGATGGGTGTAGATTGTCCCAACTTCCTGATAACCATAATGACACTTAATTTTCAAGACGATGAAGCCATACATAGAGGAGTTTAAGCAGTTATGCAGTAACTAATGAGCGTCTTACAGATTTTTTTATAAAGCTGTGACCTTTCCCTCCAGATCTGGGACAAAGGAGAACTTGCACAGACGAATGCTTGAAAAAACGGCGAGTCTCCTCATCGCTTGTGTTCATAACTCCTTGCTACATACAACAAAACAACAGCGTTGATTAAAACGATAGAAGGATTTTTGCTTCAGTTAGTACAGACATGTAAAATGATCTAATTGAAGCAAACTTGCGCTTTCCAACAAGATAAGCATAAAACTTGTCGGAACTAATAATCCAAAGCAGAGAATAAATAGGCACAGAGGAAAGTATAAAATGCAATTAAAACACCATTATATGTGAAAAGTTAAGAACAAAACATTAAACCATTCAAACTGTGCACAAATATAGAAGCTCCATTGAATTAGTATAGGGATTAGCTTTAGATCCAAAATGAAAAACGAGAGCAATTCATTGTGGATATCTGGAAACCTTTTTCTCTATCTAAATGCCAATCTACTAGCATATAGTTAATAGGATACACGCATTGTGATAATATCTGTAAATCTGATTTTATGGTAAACAAAACTCAAATGTCTTATTAAGAAGAGAAAAGAGAGTTATGTAGATTCTTACTGTTTTGAATCCCAGAAGGCTCCTTGAAGTTGGATCATCCCACACCAAAACCAACACTCTGACACCTTCTTGAGATTTGACTTTTAGCAAATCGCCTAATGTACCTTCGGTCGGATCATTATTACGACGAACCAGCCTAACCGGATGGAAAACTGACCAACCTGTGATATAAATCAACCTCCTTGCCTGTCTTATCGCATCAGCCATATCCTCCCAGCACTTTCCATGTCTATACTGAAACCCACCATCAAGATGTATATTCGGAAGAGTACCGTCATCAACATGAGCATCCTGATACAGAGTAACCCTACCACCTTTCCTCAAAGGGAAATATGTACCAGGAACTCCAACACACTCATTACCAAAACCAACACCCATTTGGTAAAGTCTCATTCTTTCCATTGGAATGTATTGAATAGACAGACTCAACACAGCACCAGCTTTACAAGGCTTCCCACTACTATTAAGTATCGGAAACATCCCTTCGATTCTATTCCCCGAACATAACTGCTCAGTTGGGATTCCAACAGCTCCCATGATCTGTGACCCAATAATATCACTATCTTTCACAACAAAATGTACTTCCGCAGCACTATGAGCCACGGGTACATCGAAATGCTGCATCCACACAGGATTCTCACTATTACTAATCACAAAAGTTCTACCAATCACAGCACCAGAGATAGATACAGTAACATAAGGATCACTCGTAATCTTAGAAGACTTCTCACCTTCAACTTTAGTACTATTCCTCCGGGTTAACCCAGACAACATCCCACCAAGTCTATTATGAAACCCATCCATGTTAGGAAGATGTTTAGCTTCCTTAACCCAAATGTCTAAGTTACCATGTAACAATTCAACCCTCAAAGAGCCGCTACTCGTAGCAAACGGCACAAATTGTTGGCCATGGCTTGACCCTCCTCCCATTGACAAAGTCTCAGTATAAACCGGATGATACGCCATGAAAAACAAAATAAAAAACCCCCAAAGTTGGAAACTTTCAGTTGTTGTATCAAATCTCAAGCATAACCCAGTTTCAGTGAGACCAAAGATCGATCACTGGGTGGGCAATAATCAAGATCAAGAGTCGGTCAAGAAAAGGATAAAACTTTGAGATAGTAAAACAAACACTCAGATCAAATCTAAGAATCTAAGAATAAAAGGGGATCTAAAAATGTGGAAAATTCAAATTAAATTTCAGATTTTTTGTGAGGAAGAAGGTGGGAGGAAACGAAGCGAGACGTTGACAATGAAACGTATGAATCGGAAAAAGTGAGCTGGAAAAAGTTTTAAAGATTTTTGGCTGCCGTTGTTGAACCGTTCTAACGTTAGGCCATTAATGACCACTTTCACTAATTTAAAGCTTTTTAATTAAACACAAATGCCAAATAAATTTAATTGTAATTATTTTAGTGACGACTAAGACTTCCACTTTGGTTAGGCTGCTGCTCACGAACTGGTCCCTCTTTGATGGAACTTCATTTTGATTGCTGATATTACTATTTTTATATATGAACGAACAAGTAAACATTCGACACAATCATTAAATTAAATCATAGAGGAGCGTATTTAATTATAAAATTATGTCATTTTTTGTAATAGAAAAGACATTTTCGTCATTGAAATCTTCCGTAATTATGAAACGTAATTTTCAACAGCTCTATAGATGTGATATATATTGAATTCAGATTATTAGTTGCGGTCCTAGCACATCATTGTCTTGGATATAAAAAGCTTGACCTTGTTAATGAACTACAAATTTGTACTTTGAAATTTGAATAAAGTGATTGGGAAATAATCGATAGCATTTTTATGATTTATTATTGTAATTAGTCAAAATGATTAGATAATAAATTAATATAGTAGAATCTTTTAATTACAAACAATCACATTCTCCGGTTACACCACCTTGAAGAGCCGGCTAAGCAGAATGAATATTTATATTTGATTACAATAAAATAACATCACAGACGATCGCCGTTACTCCGTCAAAAAAAACTAACGGCGACGATCAGAGTAACTCTTAACAGAACGAAAGCCAAAAAAAAAGATAAGAGAAAGCTCTGATTTATGAGCAGCAAAAAATAGTTGAGGAAGCGCAATTACAGTTTATTTTTTGTGTTAAAACCAGACAAATCAAAAAGCTTAAAATTAGTTAGGGGAAAAAAAAGTTGGAAATTTACAAAAGTGAAAATGAGGATTTACATGATTCTACATTTGCTATCTTTATCTTTAGGTGATTTAGGTGATTTGCCGTCGTGTCTTGAAGACGCAGCTGATGATGGCCTGTGGCTGCTCCTTGGTACCTGCAATGGTCAGTACAATATCTGATCATTAACTTTCATGGTAACACCAAAAGAAGCAAAGCTACATTTTCAATGAGATTCTGATTACAGTATGATCTTTATCGATTTTACACTCGCAATTGGTACTTGTAAATTCACCTTTATACTTACCTTTGATTATAATCATTGTTATCATTTGTGTTGATTCCTGCTTTTCTAGAATACTGTTTTATTTTTTGTTCTATCTAATTATAGTGATATGAGTAGGAATCAAGTACCTGTGGACCAGTGACCAATCGTGAGGTAGCAACACCTGTTGGTTGTGGAGTTGGGTTACTACGTGGGCTCTGGTCCTCGAACTCTTGTTGTTGCAAAGCTATTGCTAGTTGTAGATCAGAGCTGCATAGTACCATGACAATCAAACAATCATGAACATGTTTTAAAGAGAACAAATATAACAGATGCCTAAATGTGATTTTTGGTGAGAGACAATGGGTTACTGGTCAAACAAAGGTATGAGATATTTACTTGACATCTATGTCTGTGTCTGCCACATTGTTGATGCTGGCAAGATAATCCTGTGAGGGAGAACCAAAAGAAAAAGAAAAATGATTAAAATGGTAAAAGAAGGAGATCTTTGAGTAGATTAGTGACTATGTTATGAAGAGAACATACAGCAGTATTTGTGACTGCGTTTCGTTCATCCCATGTGCCACTTGCACCACCTGTGCTGCTGTCAATCTTGAAGTCCTTGAAGGTGGCAGTCATGAATGCAGTGTCGCCATTAACCTGGAACGACACCACATTGCATGTCAATAGTGGTCAAAATAAGCCACAACGCTAAAGAGATTGTGGATAATAGTGATATCTTCTTCGAGGCCAAAATTAGTAGCTTAGAAAAATAATAAGTAGGTGACTTTGCTGATACCTCGTTTAGTTTTTCCCAAACCAAATCAGGCTGATTCAGGTAACCTTGATCTGTAGCCAAAAGATAAAGTTCACCTTCATACTGAAAATATGACAGCAACAAGAAGTATTCAATTGGAATCAACCTGTTACAATCCAAAAGATGGAAATGTCTACAAATCAAACTAACCTTGAACATGGTGCAGAAATGATTGTTGCGGAAAAAAACACAGAGTTCACGTTCTTTAAGACCCTCTTGCAAGCGAAAGAGGCTGTAAGATATGATATTAATGTAAGATAAGATCATTGTAGTCAATGAAAGAATATAACGTATTAACCATGAATAACACACCACGCACCCACAAAAGGTTAATTGACTGGCACTATTCTTCATAAAGTTCCTAATTAGTTCACCTGGAAAACACAAGAACAATTAATTAATATTCGCAAGAATATATAGAAACATGTGAATTAGAGCATAGAGAGCGTCTCTATCCGCAATGGCGTGCATGTATGAGTTTCCCAAAAAGTATGTCAAGCATATCCCGAGTAGATCAGACAGAGTTTTACCTTCTTCTGCGGTGAGCCCATCCGTAGCCCTCCCTTCAGAAGAACAATCACCGACATTCTTCTCAACCCTTTTACCAAGAAGTGACTCACCTTCATAAACGGGTTCTTTGTCTGCACAAACTGGAGCCACTGTGTTTACACATTCCTCACCTTCGTACATTGGTTCATCGGTAGATATGGGGGAGGTAAAAGCATTGGGTACATCGTCATGCTGGGATGTGCAACTAATATCTGGAGATGCAATGGGCATTTGTTTAAGAATTTTAATCTCTAATATCTTCAAATGCAATTTTAGCCATTACAAGAGTATAAGATGCTTGAAAAGGTTAACTATGTAAAGAGACATCAGTAAGAATATTCCATCTATGGAAGAGAAAAAAACTACCTGGATCAATCGAAGCTGCATCAGACTTGAGTAGACTCTCAGAACTGCTTTCAATTTTGGTTGACTCCAGATTACCCTTATCCACAGAGAGACCCTCATCCGAAGTTACATCGACAATGGCCTTTTGGCTGCTACTCACATTCTCAACATCAAGAGCCGTTTCACCTCCGGATTGCTTAGAAGATAATTGGTCATGGTTAAGATCCTCACTTTTAAGTGCAATCGACGTTGGAAATTCCCCAACTTTGATCATATTCCCATCATTTTCTGATGCTTTATCATCATCAGATTTGAACTGTTCTAGCTGACTGATATTAGTACCATGAGCGCTAGTTGGACTTGCATCTGAAAATGTGAACGCAGAGTCTTGATTGGTTGAGTCTTTGTGAGTGTTCGGAGCTGAATCATACCCCTTCCCCTGTGATAATTTCAAGGCTTGCAACAACTCTGTTTCTTCTTCAAGATCCCCCTTTCTCAATCTACGAAGCTCTGCAGCCGCAGGTGGAGAATCATCAAAAGATCTTGTTTTTGAAAGACATGGTGAAGGAACCCCTAAAGCTGCAGTAGTTGCCGCAGCAAAATCAACATAATCTTCTCCAGGATTTTGATCGCCTCGAGCCTCTACATTCTGCGTCTCCAAAGCAACTAGCTCACCCATTAGAGCATTATATGACTTGCTGCCGATTGCATTAGCTGCTTCAACATCCTGGAGGTATGCACAGGGGAAGCAATTAAAGCAATTCTTTTACCACAGACTCAATATTTATAAAGAGACCATATTAAAAGGAGTGCTCTTAACCACTGTTCATATCCATAACTAGCCAAACAATGGTTATAAAGAATAAAGTAGTCTTTGTTTTGTTTCTTAACTCTCAAGAAGATAAAGAAGAGAAGACGACCCCACATCCCAAACATCCACACACAAAAGACAAGTAGGAAATAGAAAAAAGTCAAAGGCCTAAACTAATGAAATTAATTTTTTTACGCGCAGACAGAGCCATTCAGACAAAGAATGAAACAAAATGATATACCTGGGGATCAACTATCCATCCATGATATAAGGGAATGTCTAGTAAATCAAATATTGCACACTCACGTGTGAACTCAAAATCATCAATCCTGCAACCAGGTAAAGACTCATGGTTACGACAGGAATTTCTAAATAGTAGAAGCAGAAACAGATCAAAGAAAGTATTAACCTCCTGAATTTAATATTGACATCAATTCCAGTGGTAAGTCGTGGAAGAAGATCAATCGCATCAGCAATGTTCTGTTGCTGATTCTCAATATATCCTTCATCTTTGTCCTGCCATTGCGAAATAAAAAATAAGTCTATCCACATAGATTCAGGCCATTAGATAACATAAAGAACAGGCAAGACGAAGCTAGCTAATTACATTGACTTTACTATTGGAATCAATCAGTCTGTCAACCACGAGGGACAGCAATCTCTCTTGAGAAACCTCGTAACAGTCAGGATTCAGATTCAAGTTGTTTCTCAAGAGAAGAACATTACCTGTTTCATCCCAAAATCAACAACAATCAGGAATTTAAATGTGAAATGACGCAGAAAAAAATGCATTAGCTTAAGACATTAACATGATTCAGAACTGGAAAAAA